>VZZY01013985.1:0-65851 GCA_013400335.1 Eurystomus gularis | reverse complement strand
TTTTTTTTTTTTAATCTTTAATGTCTTTTATGGCTCATGGGAAGAGCCGAAGAGCCAAAGAGCCATGTTGGCAGCCTGGACAAGTGAAGTATTCCTCAGCAACACAAACCTGCTATGTTCAGTTTGCTCCCAAAAGGAGCTCCTTTACACAGTCCCATACCTGTGCCCAGCATGGTGGGCAGAGCAGAGACCAACAGACCATCTCTGCAGACCACATCATGTGCGCCCCTCCCAACAGGAGAATTAAGAGTGTAGGTCTAGGACCAAGTCTGAGGAGCCAGCTCCCACAAGGAGCTGTGCGGGGCATCCTCCCACAGAGGCTGGGTGCTGTCACCTGGCAGAGCACTATGCATCCCCCCCCCAGGATGCAGGCAGGAGGAGCTAGGTGAACTACAGGAGCCTTGATGGGAATCTCAAAGAAACTAGCGCTGGGGAAATTCAGTAAGACATGTGAGTCTCCACAGAACACCCTCCAACCCCCAAATCCCCACCTCTCTTCAGGTTGTATATTCCTCCTCCCAAAGCAAACAAAATGTTAAAGGAAACCAGTTGACTTCAAGTTTCCTCCTCTGCTAATTTCCTTCTGTCCTTCAGGCTGGCACTGCTCAGCCTCCACGTTGAAGCACTATGCATTTCCTCTAGAGCACATTTAAGGAGCACAGACATGATCATTTAAGTGCAGGCTTTACTTATCTATCCTTAAGAACACAAAATAGGCCCCGAAAAAAAAGACAGTGTCTGTATGCTCATTAAAACACTTTCAGCCCAGGGCAAGGATTTGATCAAAAGGATTCCTGCCAATGGAAGGGCATGCTGGAGCCATTGTAAGAAGTTGCGTGCGAGCGTCTGCCTTCCTTTCCTTTTCTTTCTTGTGCCCTGTCCCTTCCACTGACACCTCCAATCTCTTTTCTTCCAGCTGGGGGAACAGAAGAGATTTTACTTCCTTGATGACAATCGTGTCCTTTGAGCAGCCAAAGCAAAAGGCACTTTGAGTTCAAATGAGACTGTGACTTAAACCAATATTAGCCAAGACCAACACATGTTTATTGTAATGTAAGTAACCTTCATTCTGATCAGCAGGTTTTCCTCACCCCACTGCAGTTTTACTCATTGCCTCTTTCATTCTTCCAAAATGAATAAATGAAATGGCTGCACATTTTTATTCACAGCAGTGGTTTTCAGAACTTCAAATCAGAGAGGCGTTTTGATTTTAGAAATAAACTCCAGAGGAAACAGTTTCAACCAGAACTTTCATACTTTTTTTTTTTTTTTTACCAGTTTAAGGTAACATCAAAACTCACCTTTCCAAAAAAATGAAACCTCACAGCATTCTTTTAATCCAAATTAAATAAAGTGTCATCCCTGTGTCCTCTTCCTTCATATTTAGAGGGAAAGAAAACTATCCTGCCCATACTTTAATGGTTTTGTCTGCAAATCCTAAATGCTCTGCTGCTGCAAATTTCAAATGATCTTATACAGGCAAAGTCTCTTTGGTGTCAGCAGCCGCCCAGGTAGCAACACAACCATGAGAACGCTGCTGATCAGAACAATGAATGCCTGATCTACAGATGTCATATCAAGGTAGAAATCTTGATGAGCATTGTAGTGACATTACAAAGTGGATTACACATGCTATATCTGGGTCAGAGAAGGAGTTATTTCAGTAAGGTCAACAAAGTACTTCTGACCAAACTTATTTTTCTACATTTCGAGAGGTTTGCTTTTGTTTGTTACTTCATGTTGCAGCTAATAACAATATTCTCTCTGTACTCCTGTATCAGGTTTCAAGCAAAGTTAAAAGGAAGGCAAAATATCCCCATGCCTGGGGTTATGCAGTTTCAGAGACGAGTTCCAGCTCCCTGTTCTACTTTCCTTCATGACTGGGGTCCCAGCCACTGCCACCCAGGCTCTCATTTAAATGTTGAACATCGCTTCAGAGAAGTTTTTGAGTTATCTGCTCGAAGTGTCTATCCCTGCCTTCATTCTCCACCAGTGAGAGGATACAATTAGGGCTTTCTTTCTTTCCAGGTATGTTGGGTGTCACGGAAAAAATATAACAATGTTATAATGTCCTCAGACACTCCAGTCCAGGGGTAGCGCAAGTACAAAAACACTTTTGGATGTGTAGGTCTCTTCACGGCAAAGATGTCACTGTACAGCACAAAACATGCCTCACCTTCAACCATCTTTCCCAGAAACGGACAACAGGCCGAAGGCCAAGGTACCTTATGCACATGGCAGACAGGAGATGAAGTTGTCCTATCCAGGGAATGTGGCATTTAAAAGCTGTTGACTTACAGTACTGTGGGTGGGAGATTTTTTTTGTCTCTATCAACTTCTTTTCTTGTCTTGCATTTGAATTCTTTTTAAAATTTATTTTATTTTTTACAAAATTTATTGCAAACCAAGTGTGGTTCTTGACAGCTGATATCTTGTGTTTCCGAAAGCAATATTTTCCCTGGGATGCTGGAAGCTGCAAACAAAATCAGAAAGGCTGCCCATCCCTGCCAGCTGTGCTGGGGCTCCCAATGCCAGCAGTTCTGCAGTACCCACCGTGCACCCTGAGCCTCCTGGCTCCCCAGTCCTCCTGCGGAGGAGAGCCTGGATCTTGCACCTACCCACTGGTATGTCTTGGATGAGACGAGCTGTGCATGCTGAAAACATTGCAACAAGGTCACCAGAAAGTGATATCCTTGTGTTGGAAAGAGAGGCTCTACAATGTACGTTTGAGCCACTTTAGTCCTTACCCAAATCATAAACTAGGAATGTAACTTAGGAATGCACTAGGAATCACACCAGATAGTTCAGTGGCTCTGCTTCCACCATTAAGGTCTTTAAAACTTATTTCCAGTTTCAAATCCTGGGAGAAAGCCAGTTTCATGTTCAAGTATAAATTACAGTGGGCTCAGATATATCTACCTTCATAGAGGTCCTCTGCATCACAATAGCTAGCCTAAAACAGCAGAGGCCAATCTTAAACTGAAGCATTGACATCAGTTCTGAATACCTTGATACTAAAAGTAGATATACATCTATATATATAAATAGTGAGAAAAAGTGTTTCAGTTATCCAGTCTAATTAACAGCGTAATCTTATTGTTTTAATTCTGTATTATTTTCTAAAGAAAAAAAAAATAGAGGGCTACTTCTACTCACTTGAAGCACTGGGAATCTTAATATCACAAATCTGCACATTTCCACAAGAGTAAAAAATGGAAACCAGATCTTTAACTAAAAGCTGTTAGTATCAAGTATGACCTTTCCTGACTAAGAATTGCAGAGTTAAAAAAAAAAATTATCAACTTAAGAAAAACTGTTCAAGAGTTTAAATAAGTTGAAAGCAAGCAAAATTGTTTCTTTTTCCAGTTGCTATCCTACATATTAAAAACTGTGAAATTCTGTGGTGGTATTAAGAAGCCTATGCTATAGTTACTTCGCCATGATGATAGTATATTTTGTTCCAGAGCAGTGGTACATGTATGAGATACATCTGACTCATGAGGGTCTGATCCAACACCCAAGGAGCACAACTGTAGGCATTCCTTCAAGATAATACACTCCTGGTGCTGCATTACTTTCTTTATTGGATCATTTTAAGCTCACATCTGTGTTTTAAAACACTCATGGAATCATAGAATCATTAAGGTTGGAAAAGGCCTCTAGAATCACCAAGTCCAACCTTCATTTCAACATCTCCCTGACCATCAGACCACGTCCTGAAGTGCTATATCTACTCATTTTTTTAACATCTCCAGGGATGGTGACTCCACCACTTCCCTGGGCAGCCTGTTCCAATGGCTAACCACTCTTTCAGTAAAGAACTTCTTTCTAATATCCAATCTAAACCTCCCCTGGCGCAACTTGAGGCTATTACCTCTCATCCTGTCATTAGTTACTTGGGAGAAGAGTCCAGCACCAGCATCCCTACTGGGGGAGAACAACCTCCTTTTAGGTAGTTGTAGAGAGCAATGAGGTCTCCCCTCAGCTTCCTGTTCTCCAGGCTAAACAATCCCAGTTCCCTCAGGTGCTCCTCACATGACATATTCTCCAGATCCCTCACCAGCTTCGTTGCCCTTCTCTGGATCCACTCCAGCATTGCTGGTACGTAAAGAATGAGATTATTTGCTTTTAATACAGTGTATGGTTCATATTCTATCAATATGCCATAAAGCAAGGTTTAAGTTTGATGTGAAATAATCAACCTATTGAAGGAGGGAAACCAAAACCACCCCTTTACCACATATTTACCACATATATAAATAATAGGCACAATTTGTTTCCATTAGGAAGATAAGCTTTCTTCAAAGCAGTTCACTGTTTAAGGCTTTAAATTTTGCCAGTACTGGCACAAGGTTGCAACAAACCTTGACTTATTTACTTATCAACTTAGATGTTGAGTAGAGATAAAACCACTTAATAATCCACCAGTTCTTGCTAAATACATTCTCCTTCCACGCCCTCTCTGAAACGCTCCTCTTTGGTATATTCTTAAATTACTTGGATATCCTTTTATTTTCCTGAAAGCTCTTTGAACTGAAAGCTTTGCAGAACAGTTCAATTAATGGGGCTTATGGCTTTTCTGAACAAAATAATTCTGAAAGTGTTTAGGGTTAAAAACAACAACAACAAGAAAAAAAAGCCCTTAGGCATTTATTTGAAAATAATTATACAATAACAATAGAAAAGGAAACAACAATAGCATAAACAAACCAAAAGTTTGTTTTGCTTTTGTTTAGTGCCTCATTCAAGAAAAGTGGTTTCATTCAAGACCAGGTGGCCTCTGGGACAGAAACTGTCAACTTCAGATTTTTTGAACTTTTATCAGATTTGCAGCAACAATAACAGCAAACAACTGCCCTGAATGCCCTGAACGTTAAGGAGAAAATATTCCCATCAACAGAAACATCTGACCTGTGCTTTTCTGAGTGCATTCCGACTTCTCTCTATGTTTGTTCGCAAGGACTCTGCCTGAGTGGGCACCCGCTCACAGCAAGGGCTGACTCAGTAAAACTGATACGTTGCCATAGGGAGCCTGATGTATTTATCAGAATTTTCTCTTCCTTTGTGTTCATTTGTTCGTTGAATGTGATAAGATTGGTTTTGCTGGAGTTTTTTGGTGTTTTCTTTTTTTAAAAAAAAAGTCCCATCTTTATTTCGTCTTATCATTGCATTTGGTGCTGTTCTCAGGCAGCCTTGCAGTATCTCAGCTGTCCTTGGAAACATGTAACTAAAAGTTGTCTTTTGAGCCCTGTTGTAGGCCCTTGGAAGTCAAAGGAAAGTCTCTGTGTGCTCTGTTTAGCTCTTGTTCCAGCTCCCACTATCCCCTTCTCAGTCTCAGTTGCATGCCATTGTCTCAGCTATGGTTTTACCATTTTCCAATGTGCCATCATTTCATCATAAATATCTGTTGCTGCTCTGCACCTAGACGCTGGCCCTGTCCTGAAGACAACCCCGCTGCCCAGGAAGCAAGGGAGGAGACTTTCTGCATCTCCCTCATTTCTTTGTCTCCTCTCCCTGTAGGATTAGTGGTGGTAACCTTCTACAGAGACACTTAGGAGGTAAAATGGTGAGATTGGCTACTCCAGCTCTACAGATGGACTTGAAATTAAGAAGTGGGGGAGAATTTTGACTCTCCCAGTCAAAACAATTTCAAGAGTCCCAGTTTGAACAAGGTGTGTATTCCCTGTGTGTGGCTGGTGGCAACCTGGCAAGTGAGGCATGGCTCTGAACCCAACGGATTTGCTACCTCTTTATTACTCCTGCAGGAAAGGTGGTAAGCACCTGGAGCATTAGTCATCACACATTTTACACTAGATTCCTCCCCCCATTACTGCCTTGGTCATTTTCTTGAGGAAAAGCATCTCTCTCCCCTCATAAAGTGAAGCTGTCCAGGATGAGTTGTTTTTTTTTTAAATATCCAAGCTGCTAGCAGTGAAAGGAAAGCAATCAGAAGGGTCTGTTTGCAGACACAGTTTGAGAAAATCCCCCTCTCCCCCTCCTGCAGGCTCCACGCACACAAGTGCTGCACGGGAAACAGCAAACACAACGTTAGTCATTTCCTCCACACTGCCAGCTGCTGAGGGTTTGCATAAGAAGAACCCTTGGACTTCAGATTATTTCTTAAAACACCTCTCACCCCAAATCTTTCAGCAAACAGACACTGGGCTGCTGCCTGCGAGGCCAGCCAAGTGCTGTTTCCTGGCATGACCTGCCACGTTCCCCACCATCATCAGCCCCACACACTTACTTCTCCCACCGCACCAGCATACAACACACCTATGATCTGATCAGGACTGTAGTTTTGAAGCCTTCTGCCTTTATTGCAGTTGTGCAGATCCAGGGCAGAAGGTCAGATGTAGCTGCATCTTTTGCAATTAATACTTTGATGATGGTGGCATCTTGGTAATTTCAGTTATGGATCAGGGCCTGTGTGACACTGCAGGGCTAGATGACAAAGGAGATGGCCTTTGCCCCCAGAGAACAGACAGTCAACAAGTCAGTCAGGAAATAACTTGTGTGTGAAAAAGCAAGCAACAGCACTTCTCACATATTTGTTATATAGTTGTTCATTGGTCTTAAAAGAAAAGTGGTCTTCCTCACTTGCTTCCATTTTAGAGCTAAATCACAGACCTCTCCACCTTTGCTTCCTTTTAAAGTACTACAGCAATGTTAACAGCAAAATAAAATTTTCATCTGAACTCAAGCTGACTATAGGCTTATAGTCCTCAACCCACAGAAAATTAGCTTGACAGGTGCAAAACAAATTAAGAAGAAGACTGAAGATACCTGAAGATGGGTTTCCATGCTGAAAACTCTCTGCCAGGCTCCTATATTCTGTGAGTATTGCCTCAGGACATTTTTCTAGGTCTAATACAATGAACTTTATTTCAAGGCTCTAAAGTCTAACTTTTATTTTTGTTTACTTTAGGGTTTGGTCTCATTGCTGTTCCTTCCTTACCTTCCCATCTCTTCATATAAGTGGAAAGAGCAGGTAGAATTTGGCACATAAGTAGAGATAGAGACACATGGAAATACACAGGTTGAGCTACCCCCTGATATTCAAATGCAAGATTCTGTTGGTGTACTAGAGTGTCTAATACATCAAAAGAAAAGCTATTTTCACAGTATTCACACCAAATTTGCAGATGCTAATCTTTGTAACCACCCATGCTGCTGCAGGCTAATGAGAACTAAATGCATTTTCCAAGGCATGAGGGAGTATCCTAAATAGAACTCCTCTGACAACATTATCTTTCAATACCCAGAGAAAAGAGCAGCTGCTCAAGCTAATACTGCTTATGTGTGAACAAACTGTCCACACTGTACTTTCTAATTCTCTTATTCTAATATTTCTTGTGAATTTGGGAAATAGTCTTTGACTTGGTTGCAAGCACAGATGCATTGAGAACAACTAATGTTAAGCAGGGTTTTCTCTGTGTAGACCAAGATACACCATCAGCTACTGACACATTTTCAAGAGCTATTGCACACTCTTGACAATACTTGATCAGAAAACAATGGATAATTTTATATGGTATACTCATATATGTCTTAGGACACTCTCTTTTGCTAGATCTTCCTTCACATTGATCAATGAGCACAAAACGAACAAATTTGCAAGCAAACGATTTCTTACTAGAATTCACCACAACCATTCAATTGAATGATCTAATTGGAGCAATGCCTTTCATCAACACGGACACTCTTTATTGACAGGTATTGAAATAGAGTGCAAGGGAACAGCCCAGACAGACAGAAGCTCAGTGGATATGGCAGTAATGCAGGAGGTATTGCGTAATACAATCAGGGACTTTGCATCCTACAACCTAAACGGTTGCCCTGATATTGCAGGCTGAGCATAAGATTCATCTGGCCCCTTATAGATGCCTTCAACACTGGCTTCTACATCTAAGCTTATCATCTGTACTGGCTGACGGCTGCCGGAAAGAAGCAAGAATCTTTAGTGCATGTTATTTAAGCCCTAAGTATGACTGTTGCTCTCCATCACCTGTAAGTGGAACTAGAGGGAGTGAATCAAATGGAGAGATCTACCCTGCACAGCCTGCAGTTGAGAAAGAACCCCACTGACTATTCAGTCAACTCTACAGAATGAAACAGTTTGAGAAGAGAAAGATAGATAAGATCGTTCCATCACCTGTAGGTATGGTTGCCTGCCAGGGCCACTGGCTATCTTTCCAGGTGCTTGCTGCTCTAGTACTCCATCATCATCTGCCCTTCTCTGTGGCATGCAGACCACTTTCACATTGTGAATTTTCTGGCCAATGCTATCTGCTGGTCTGCTCTTCTGCTTGCTTTCCTTGCTCTAACCCAAAGTCTGTGATATACTTCATACCTGTCAGCTCATCCTTTGGATGACCACACCAGGTCATGTGCTCATATTGTACTTACCACTGAGCTTGTCATGTTGCAGTTATATATATTACTTTCCACACTCCCCTAGAAGGATTCTTAGGCTAATCTGTGTAGGGAACAATCAGGTACTGCCAAATAATTTACTTTAACTGACAAAAAGTTTAATATTTTCCACGCTAGGGGCTTGTCATATAACCTGTGATATTTAGTGGGTTTTATTACTTATCATCAAGTAAAGTATTTTTTCCCTATCTACTGCTGATAAAAGAGAAGGCCAGCTCATATCCTTCTTAATACTGTCATTTCCTAGTCCAATTACATCTTCTTTCATTCTCAGCTTTTGGGACAAGAATTAATTTTCTTTTATGTTTCTACTTTTGCCATAGAAACACTTATTTCTTCAGACTACTCATGCCATAAGATATAGAAGGCTGTGTTTTAGAAGCTCTGGAGCATCAATTGATATACCTGAGAGAGACAAGGTGTAAAGGTATTATTATAGCTGCCAGGAACAGCCAGAGACAGCCACATAATTTAGAGCAGTGTCAGGGCTGCTCTAAAATATGCAGGTGTTCATGACCCCCACTGAACTCTTCATTAGCCAAGGATCATTGCAGCTATTAGCCTCTGCTGCTGTGTTCCCTCTCTAGGCTGGACTAGGATGAATTTCAATTACTGCTCCATTCTCTTTCCTTCTTCCCTTCTTTTCCCTCTTTATGGCTTCTTTCAAGAAATAGCCCCTATTACATTTCCAGCACACTACAATATTCCAGTCAAATTTTACTTAGGACAACATTCACTTGCTTAACTCCTTACTTTTTCAGTCTGAAGTGTTTGTATTGCCTCCTCTTAAGCATTTTCTTTCTACTGCTAGATGGTGTCACTGGATCCTAACTACTCTCCAACTTCAACTTAATTGATCAGACTTGGCACAGTTCCTAGAATTAGGACCTGAATATCCTCAGACTATGCAAGCTTGGCTGTTCAGCTAGCCATGTGAGATGGCAATCTTGCATTACTTCTGGAAACCCATTCCTCCTCTTCACTTCTGTGTCGTGGCTGTCCCAATCAATAGCCAAGTAATTAAAATCCCTTGTGATCAATGTTCTAGCTGTTTTACAGACTTCTCTTATCTGTAAAAACATTTCCCAACCGACTTTCTTTGCCCGCCCTAGGGGTCTGTAGCAACATCCAGGAATAACATGACTGCATTCATTGTCCTTCCTCAGCTTCTGCCCAAACAGCCTCTGCTCCGACAGGCAAAACATTTGTAGTGTTTCCTGCTCTGGATATGGATATACATTGCTGTCTCTGCTGCAGCTGAAGAACACAGCCTTGCCTCTTTAATAAACTTTGTATCTCCCTACTCTGTTTTCAATCCCTTCTAGCTCACACATTCCAGGAATATCACGCTTAGCCTTGGAAATGCATGTTTTCAATTGGTGACCTTATTAATATGCTCACAGCACTTGTATAGAAGATATTTTCTCCTCCCACCTTTGCTTTACATTCTCGTTATCTCCTACAACGACAACCAGCGGATACATTACTGAGAGATCCATGCATTCCCTCCTTTAAATTCTTCTCCTCCCACACCTCTAATCTAAAAAAATGGCTAGATCATTTCCTTATTAGTGGACAATCTGTTTGCTCCCATAGGGTTGGGAATAATACAGGCCATCTCTCTTTTGCCATTTTGCTTTCTGTTTTGTTGTTTATAATTCCCCCAAACTCTCGCATCTTCCCCCTCCAGATATATTCATTTTTCTATGGTAAAATGAATCACTTACATACTGGAAAACACCATTATGCTGCTCTCGTCTTCCACTGTCTAGCTAAGGAGTGTAAGGCTTTTTATGATACCTGCATGCCTTACCTCTACACCATTTATAAAAATCACCATCCATTATGCTAGACTCATTTTAAAGCTATTTTATCTGCCATAGCCCACTGACTAAAAATCTCCTGCCCCTTCTGGAAGCGTTTGACTCGCATGTGTTTGTGTGAGGATTTGGTGTTTTAAACAGCAGCAACTATCTGCAACATCAACTCTGCCATCAACACTTCTCTGATCTAATTTTGCCGCAGATTTCCCCATGCTCATTTCATTGTTTTGTGAAATCCTGCCTTCTGAATCATTAAAACTCTGGGAAATGTACCGAACACTGGCACAAGCCCCTCCTTTCTTTATTACATTTCTTCCCTCCTTTACTACCTCTTCTCAGCTACCCAGCCACTACCCTTTATACCCTCCTGCTTCTGCTGGAACGGGGCTGCTTCTGCTGCACAAGGCTGTGCTTCCAATGCACTCATCCTGCAACTCGCTCACAGCTGGTTCTCCTCCTCCTCTGTCACTCCTTCGGAGTATGAAACCAGCCATCTGTCATCAGTGAACCTCTCACATTCATTGATCTTCCCCAGCACATCAACTTGTCTTTCTAATTCCACTCTCCAGTTTCTTAGTGCCACAGCTAACTGGCAGTGCATGCACACACACACACAGTATTGTTCTGTCTCTTCCAGTCCCCATGTTCAAAATAGAAGTCAGCTGAAAAAAGATCTTTTTAGCTTTTGGTTTCTGAAGATGGGGAAAGCAGAGGATGATTGCAATCCAGTTACGGACAAATTGCACATTATTTCATGAAATAATGAAGAAACAAGAACCCAAAAATACCATGAAACATTCCTGGTTATTGAGGAGTTGCAGTTATGAGGAGTGGTGCAGAGCTAAGCACTATAGCTCCTAGAGAAGGTGCTGCAATGAATTACAGCACCTCTTTCCCCTTCTGGCATGCAGTGCAGCACAGGGCTGGGTAAAAAAATCAGAGCTGTGTGCTCTCCTTCCCCAGTCTGACATTCCCTTTAACACGTTCCCCAGATTTTTTTCTAGCTCCACTTGTGGTCTGTTTTCTCACCCTTTGATGGTTAGCTCTTGTCCTGTGTTTGCAAAGAGCCTAACACAGTGGGACATGCCTCATGTAGCCACAATGGTGTGAGAAACACCACCAATAATAACAATAATAATATCCACTCACTGTGAGGTCAATCTTCCCACAATTTAATTAAAACCAGGAGGAGCTACTACTGTTTTCTGGTTTACAAGGTTTTTTGGTTTGGAACTCTCCTAATAGCTAATGCTTAGATCCAAACTGTCCTTGTTCCACTAACTCAACCCCAGACTGCTCAACAGGGAAATCAGGCTGGCTGAAAGTTGCGTTCAGGCATTCTCTTTTCTTGGATCTATTTCTCTTAAAGGGTGTGATAAAGTCCTCTGCTTTGTGTGCACAGCTCTGCTGAAATCAGGCAGACACTAGGATGAGAGTGACTTCTGTTCCTAAAAGCATTTAAGCTTTTAAAACAAAAATCCATGAAAATGTGATCTGTCTTCTTTCACTGGCCGGTAAATCACACTGCAGAGCCTTGTGGTTTTGCTACAACTACTGATGACATCAGATTAATAAAACTTACAGAAGCAAAACTCACATCAAATCTCATGGGCCTGTTTATAATCATTGCAAAGTTCTGTGTCAGCCTGCCTGCTGCATATGAACATTATATCCCTCTGTGAAAAATCCCTGTGACATTTTTGTGGAAGACATTTACCACACATGAGCAATGGCTGGTTGTTTTTTAAACCTTGGATATCTTGTCTGATTTTTTTCTCCTCAAGGTGCCAAAACTGATTAAAACATAGGATCAGCTAATATTTGTCAAATTCCATCATTACAGTAAGAGGCCTTTGCAGTTGTGTAATGGAAAAAAAGGGGCATATGGTAGTGCCCAAAGCCCTTGTTTCGCACATCTATGCCTCTTTGTACTTTATCTTGAACTTTGGCCTTAAGTAGTACCCATGACCTTGCTAATTCACTTACAGAAAATAGGAGAAAACTGAGTGTATGAGGAAGATGCTTCTTTGACATAATGCAGTTTATTTACAAAGCATACACAGAAACTTTTGTTTCTCTGAAAGAAGTTGAGAGAAAAGCAACTTACCCAGACAAGAATTCAAACCCGCCTCTCAGCAAGAGCTTTGGCCAAAGGTCCTTCTCTCTCAGCTTCCTTTCAGGACTACCTCACTCTGTTTCTCCTACCTCCCATTGCACTGCCATCATCTGCTCAGCACCGAGGTCCTTATATTGCAATGAGGAAATGCTTTGGCCTGCACGGGTTCAAGCTGATTGTTTTCCCCTGAAGCCTAATTCCTTAGGTGAAGCCTTTCATTGTCTTCATCTATCTTTCTTCATAAGGAAACCTTTTCTTCTCTGTAACACCACTGATATGTGGCTAGCAAGCCCATTTGCTTTAATGAGGTCAGCGACTGCCTGCAGATGAAAGACAACTTGATTGCAGCCATTAGCACATTCCAGCATGACAAACACATATTTTAAGTGAATGTTTTAGTAAAAGGTGCTGGATTAACATTTCCATAAAGTGAGGTTCTCTCTTGACCTACAAAGTTGCTCCTACACATGCATTTAGTGCATTTCACTCTTGCCATATACTCATGCATCTGGTAGTCCCCGTGGCCACTTTAAGGCATCCTGCCTTGGGTTGCCTGTCTTTGTGTCTGTACAACTCTGTTGGCGGGCACACAAATGCATCTTTAACTGGGTCGGGGAACTGATCTGGCTGAAAAGTAACAGGAAAAATAAAAGGGTGTTTTCAATAAAATAATTTTTCTGAGCTGCTTCACAGACCCCCGTAAGAACCATGGGCTATGGCTGGTGACTTCATACGGCCATAAGACTGCACTCTTGGATGAGGTCCTATAGAGGTTTTAACTAGTCAACATCAAACCCTGCCTCATCCCATTCCAGCTGTTGCCCCTTCTTCTCAGGTAGGCCAGCAG
Organism: Eurystomus gularis; assembly: GCA_013400335.1. NCBI lineage: Eukaryota > Metazoa > Chordata > Aves > Coraciiformes > Coraciidae > Eurystomus > Eurystomus gularis. Next base: position 52,629 of record VZZY01013985.1, on the reverse strand, counting down.
GTGGTGGATGCCACTAAGGACAATGACACATGTCCAGTAAGAACCTAACCGAGATTTTTCATTTATTTCTTAGGGCAGTCTGATAGTTGGCTTTGGTTTAGACTGAATTCAAGCAAATTACAATTTCCTTCTCATCATTCAATTTTTTATAGTAAAAACTTGTTTGCTCTGACATTTCTGTTCTCACATTGAAGACCAATAGCTTCTGACTTTTTCTGCAAATTTTCTGCATGATAAAAGTCTGATATAATTTCAGCTCCTTTGAGAAGTCCAAAGAATCAGCTCCTGAGCAGTCATACAATCTGACTGACAAAGATTTCTCCATGCCCGCAGATGGTGATATTCAAGCAGTAGAGGAACTCTTGCAGCAAAATACAAATGGAACAACAATAAAGAAAAGAGGAGAACAAAATCTCAGTCATGACCAAGATTATTAGAGATAACAGAAGGATAGAGATAACACAAAAGAACAAGGATAGCAAACAGTCACCAAGTGTGTCTCTCACAGAAGCATCACCCATGTCCATACCTAATCTTTCCAGCTTGGATGTGTTGAACTGCTTCAGTCAAAATAAACAAGAGTCCCAAAACACTTATAACCAGTTACAGCAAGCTTTCCTCAGCTCTTCCTAGGCCTACATTGGATTTTCTGCTGGGATGAACAGCAGGCACTCAATTAATTTGCCTAATGTAGGCAGCTCATGCCATGGGAGATGTTGTAACTTATTCCACCTGGTGGCCACTGCTGCTCCAGAAGGGTGTGGGTCTCTCTCATAGGTCCATTATCTTTCCAGCTGGCCCCAAGGAAATATATCAGATAAACATGGGTGTCAAATGGCAGAATAGGACTGGATTTAAGCAACTTAATTTCTCCCATGTTTAAATGCCTGTTGAAGCACAATGTAGCTGTGGGGGAGGGAACACTTTCACCTTTGTCTCCAGGCTTGGATATGTACTGTGGCAATGGGCACACAAGGAAAACCATAGGGAGATGTGCTGTAACAAGTTGTGCCAAGGGCTCTTTCACAACTCACCAGCCAAGCACAACTGAACAACAAGAGATCTGTGAACTGATTCTTTTCTATAGCTGCAATTCACTCACTTCCTCAAAGGCTGAGCATGCCAGAAATCAAGCCAGCTCTAGTACCCTGGATACTCATTTGGCTCAGGCCCAGCCATCACAGAGTGAAGCAGGGTCTTCTGCTAACTGGGGACAAGCCCATCTCTGTACTGCCCTCATGTTACAGAGAACAACCTTGCTTCTCAGTGTGTCTTTCCCAGGATTGTCCTCATTTTCTGTCACATTACAGCAAGGATCTCAATGTCTTTGAGCATAGAACTGCATAGAACTGCTATCTTAAGGACACTGCAGGATGCTGCGGCCTCCCAGTCTATTGCTTCCACCCTTAAGAAAGAAGGTGAAGTTTTATAGCTCGCAGAAATTAGGTTCATCAACACACACATGTATGCAGACTTAATTGGCACGCTCTTTACTAAGAATTAACAGCAGCATTACAGTTCCTCACTTTTCCCTCTACCTTTCCATACACTTTATGCTTCCCTGCATGTTACAAAAAAGCTTACCTTTCATCATTTTGAGTTGTTACTCTACCTCACTTTCTCTTCAAAGCTGGAGACACAATTGAGCTTCTTGTAATTCAAGGAAATAACCTCACTTCGGTGACATTCACCCACTAGTGTGCACCTGTAACTGATGAACACTGCTAGGACTGACTGCTCAGAGAAAAGATAGAAATATGTGGGCTGTGGGTGGTGGAAGAGAAGTAGCCAAAGCTGGGAAGAGCTGATGGGCGGAATAGGCTGCTGAACAATTTAATTGCTTTTTATTTTTTGCTGTGGTGGAATACGCAGCGTAGCAACCTTAGCTCAGCTACTGACTTTTATTTCTGTGCAACGACATATATAATTAAACATAGGTAGTTGCACACCTAGTTCTGCATTATTTAAATACTCTGTTATAGAATATTGTGTTATATTTCATTTCCACAAAATGAAAGTGGTTCTACACATTAAGAATAAACCGTATAACACGTGGGTGCCAGAGATCTCAAACAACTAGTCTCTGTAAACCCTGTAGGGAATGCTAAATTTAGCTGAAAACTTCCATTCCAGCATTATGCATCCACTTTCCCTGTTAACCTGTTTTTCCCTTAATCCGAGGTTTTTGGTTTTGCTTCCAGACAATAACTTCTCAGGAAGGAGAAAGTATGTGATGAGATTCCTGTCTTGATTTTTAAAGTCATTCAGGAAAATATTATGGGAAGACACAGACTGGATAACAGTGAATTAAAAAAAAGTAAGGGAGACCCACTTCAGCACTGAAGATTGTAGTGGCTTAAGCATTTGTTCCACTCTAATATTAAGAGTCATGAAGGGAGTTAAACACCTGAGTAGAGGAGTCAGTTCAGTGTGTGAAAGATGGGACCTCATATACTCACCTGCTTGCAGTGACTTGAACCTATATATTTTAGTTTCCAGAAATTTGTGCTAACCAGTGGCCCATAAAGCAGACTAAGACACTGGGAATACACTGTTAAAGCTGTTTTGCTATATGTGAAAACTCTGGTATTCATTTGGCCAGGGGAAGAAAGGAACATGACTCTGAAATTCCCTGGTCATATCAGACTTCTAGCCAGTGTTTTGGAATAGATAAAGCAGAGATGGGACTTAGAGAATATCTTCTCATATGAAATTCAACACAATACATATGGATAGGAGCCGAGGTGTCCACTCAGAATTGAATGTGTACTCACATAGAGCAAGTGAAGTCAGTAACTTGTACCTCAATCTTATAGCCCAATACTCTGCTCAAAGACTTCTGAGAACCTGAGCTGTTAAAACATGACTACTAAAAGTGGTAGTCTGAAGTTCCTGGATGAAGAAAATACCTTGCCACTTCAGCCATTGGTCATCTGCTTTTTGAGACGGTCAGCATGCTGGTTGTACTTTGAAGGCAATCATTGGAGGAATGGAAAGACCATTACAGAGATGGAAAGGCTATTAACCAAAGGTAGACAATAATGTGAAATGAGGCCTGGAGGCACCCTGTTACTCCAGGGAACGATACACAGTAGCAATACAAACTCAAGTAATAGGGCAGAAAAATACTGACAGATGAGGAAATGTTTGTGAGAACTGGGTATTAGCTAAACAGTTCATGAAATTCTTCGTAGTCCCATCATTTTTTCCCTTTTCTTGTCTCAGTCCTGCCTCAGCCAAGAACAAACAGCAGCAAAGAAATTTCCCAGAACCAAGAGTGCCACAATAGTTCTCAGTTCTAGTAGTTCATTTCTGTTTTACTTTGGGTTAGATCTAAAGTGGTTGCTTTTATGGGAGTGAAACAATGTGAACAGAGGATGAAATTAAAGTGTGGTAGAAGTAACTACAGCTGCCTTAGACTCTGAGGAAAACATGCAGTAGGAACAGACATAAAGTCGTAGCAGAAGGTATGAGGAAACAGCCAAAAAGTCTCCAGTGTTGGTTTGGATGACAGAGATTGCAAAGAGCTCTTCCCACAGAACATAGTACGTGCCAATCGCTTTAGCACTCCCTACTTACAGCTAACATGGGTCATCAGCAGACAATTCATTTTTGGACAAATCATGATAGATTTCCAAAGCTATGTGTAGGAGGAACAGGACTGAGCAAGGCATGTGTGTTAATCATCATTCTGACAAAAGGCATCTATTTGATCTTTAATACTTGGTCACAGGCTCCATGTGACATGGTGGACGTTACAGAGAGATGATGAGTGTGAATCTTATTTCATTATCCATGTGCTCCTGTGTACAGAGAGGCAGTTCATATAGCCATCTGGTCTCACTGTGCAGTCATGCAACAGTTTTTCAGATCTTTGTCTTCTGATTCGCCTTCTTTCACTCTAATTTTCTGTCTCGTTTGAACTAAGAAGGACAAACGACTAGAAAGCAATGCTTACATTTGTCATCTCAGTGTCACAGGAGTGTATATGTATCGGTATTAGCTATGGATCAATTTGCAAGTATGAAATGGGACAGAACGGACTTAAAGCATCCCTAAAAGGGCTGAAGAGAGTTATTTTTACCTTTCTTCCCTTTTCAACTGCACTCTAATTTAGCATATGTGCTTAAAGAGGAGTCAAAAATGGTAATAAAACCAGGGTGTATACAAAGCTGTGAAGTGATATGAAGCAATCCATATTTTGACTCCATTAATCCTGTCCATCTTCCACCTGGTAATGATAAATAGATAATGTCTCTTATCATGCCTCTTGCTTTTGTTTTGCAGCTAAGACCCACTCCGGTCCCCTGTTTGCACATACAAAGGAGCTGGTATAAATTCTAGGCCTGATCCTGCACCCATATGAAATCTGTATGCTTGAGGTCATTCTTACCAGATGTTAGAACCAATTAGTGCTTTCACAGCTTTTGGGCTTTTTTACTGGCTGCTGCACTCAGCCTATTAAAATCAGTTAAAACAAAGCAGGTTAGCATGCTGAAATCCCCTTTCAGCCCAACAAGGAAAGCCTTCGAGGGCAAGTGTTTCATGTTTCCCACTCTGCATCTCAAAAATCTTACAGCTTCTCAGACTTCCAACCAGTCTTAACTTCATCTGAATAAAAAATATACCCATGAACCTAGCCTGATTTGTCCGAAAAAATTGGCTAGACATGGACCCCATGGGGTATCCAGGAGCAGCCTGTGTTCTTCTCAGTCCACGCACTTTCTGTGCTGGATAGACAACTCGCTAATGACCTGTATGCCAATTGCTTTAAGGAGAGGAAAGGACAGGCTCAGGGATGAAAAGAGACAACCAGAGAGTTATAATTCAGACTTTCATAGAGCTTTTAGACTCAGAAGCTCCTGAAATTCATTTGTAAAACCATGTGAACTTTCTCACTGAAGAAATATCAGCAGTGATACCATTGTGGGGGAAAGAAAAGATCTCAAGCTTTGAAAATGTGACCGTAAGTGCTTTGCTGAATAGTGTCCAAGTGGGTTTGAAACAGGGCAAAATGAGTTTGTCTGTCCCTACTTAAAACCACAGATTAGATAAGTATGAAAATATTTTCTCTGCGAGGCTATCAGCACTTGGCTTCTCTTTTAATTATAGTCAAATAATGTAACAAAGGGCAATTTCCATAACATTTATTCTAACCAATTTTTGCATTTTACATCACAAAATTATTCTGAACTTCTATCAGGGCATGTACAACATCTACCACCTTGCACTTTACCCTGATGATGATTCCTCTGAAAAAGCAGCAGAAGAAAGATACCTGTTAGTTGCTCAGGCTCTTGTTTTCAGAGAGCTGTTCAGAAAGACACCGTAATTCTTGGACACCATACTCTTAAATACAGCTGCATAGGTCTTTGCTGGTAAGCCATCTCACAATCTGGACTGAAATCACTTGATTTCTGAGAATGTGTTGACTCTATCATCTCAATTTCCACTTCTCAGCCTGGCACTTCTTTAGTCGTACACACACTGGATTATTCATAGTGAGTAGATAGCTGATCCTGAGAATCATACCACTTTTCTTCACTAGGAGACTATCACGAAAAATGATGAAGACCAACCACTTGTTGTCCTAGCCCTCAGTTGTGTCCTGTCTTCTCCTAAGACTTGAATCAAGTGCTACTCCTGAGTGAAGAAATCGTGGCTAGTGTTTCATAGACAAGAGCCTTATTCCAGTCATCAGAGAATTTTAACTTAACGGGGAATGCTTAATGAAAATGTTAGTGGCATCATTTTTAGGGGACAACTTTTGAAACCAAAGAAATTATATCCTTGAAATAAAAAGGAAGAGTGAGGGGCCTTTTACATTATTATTTAGTGAAATGTAATAGAAAACCAAAGCATGAAATATTTATAAACTCTGCTTTGAAGACCCCTATAAAACTGTTACTGAGATTCTTTAAAATGAATATGCAGTCCATGATTTCAAAGCTTACTGTACCAGGTCCTCAAGGTCTTTTAAAACAATTCATTTTCACTTCAGACATGAAAGGGAAAAATGAACATAAGGAGTCTCAAAGAAAGCTCAAATCTTTGCATTTCAGGTTATGGTTTTGGTTTGCTCTTTTTTATTGATCATTTATGTACTAATTCTAAAATGTATTGCTCATATTTAATATCATGCACTAGAAAAACAGTTCATCTGGGCTGCATTTAAGGCAATAATGTATATTTTTTAAACTCATATAATGAATTTGGGAGAGTTCCTATATTTTTTTAAAAAAGAGAAAGCATTTAAACCACATTGCTCAATATTAAAAATAATGCTATCTAGTAGGTATCTTCTCAAGAAACTTCTGATCTCCAATGCTATATTTTTATTGTTGTTAAAGCTGAACCCAATATAATTGTCCCCTCCATTACAGTAAGAAGAGTGTCCCTCACACAGGCTGAGCCAGTGGCAACAGACTTGATAAAAACAAAATGTTTTATGTCAGGTCTGTTAAAAGGAACGAAAGAAACATTTACATTTGAGACAAAAATCACCCAATGTTGCATTTTCAAAGGAAAACCAACCACTTGCAGGACAAATCGCCGTTTTTCCACAGCAGATAGGGATTTTCTTTCTGAAAGGATATTAAACTCCTAAAATGTTATACCCTAGCTGAAGCCCTGAACTCCTCTGTTCACAGCACAACCTCAGAGAGTCAGTAGTTCTTTGTTTAATGGAAACAAAATCCCCTGCATACTAGGGCTGTTCCTTCTCACAGCTTTCTCAGGAGCTTTAAGGTATTTTTCTGCTGCTGATTTTGTTCATTTCCATCTGGGAGGCACTGATTTATTTTTGCATTTTCTGAAAGGAACTGGAGTGAACATGGCTGTTTATTTTTCTACTTAGATAGTGCCTTACCATGCCAAGACAACTCTGAGCACCAGCCTCATCAATTAATATCAGCACCACTCTGAGAATGGTGTTTGCTAAGAAACTGTTGCTACAGAACAAGCAAAATGAGGACAAAACATTGGGCCAAATGCTAGAAGAGGCAGAGGGGAGCCAGGATCTGTGGATCCTGGCCCAGGGAGCACAGACGGGGGAGTGCTGTCTCCCTGGCATACTCCCCTCCTCTGCAGAGCCCCCCCTGCCCTGGGCTTTGGGCTCTATACCTGGGTAGGAGGGGCTGCGCTGGGATGCCATTCACACACCATATGGAGCCTTCCTCCATGTGCAAAGCAGCATAGCTGAACGCTGATTCAGCTGGGGCTGTGGAACTGCACCTTGAAAGGGATCTGCAGTACTTTGGGGCATTTCTTCATCTAACCAGGGGTGAGCAAGCCTTGGAAGAAACCCTCAGAAATAACTAAACCGACAGCATTTGGACAGAAAGCGAATACTTTCTGTCACATTTGCCACAGTAGTTTTCTTCACCTAGATGGAAGAGGAGAGGTTGCTCAATGGGCAATCTTTTCTCTTTATTAGATGCAGGTATACATGTACACATGACTCCCATCTATGCTTCGTTTGTTTCTTTCCCTTTCTCAGCAGTCCCACCAGAAATGCTACACTACTGACCTTTAGCAATTGCTTTTCTTGATCTCCACAAGTAGCAACCCAAGGTACCTTTTTTATGCCATCTGCATTGGTGAATAGCAAAGAGAAAACTAAACGCTTTGACCAGTGAGGCATAAATGCTTTTTTGGGCCAGAACTGTGAGCGTGTGTGTGATGACAATCCACTGCTCATGAAGGAGTTTACAGACTAACTAGCAAGGCAAATAAAAAATAAAATAAACATCAACGGAGAGGAGGGGAAAGAGAGGCTAAAAAGCAGAAGAAAATTGTTTAAGATCCCACAGAAAGGTACTGGAAGAGCCAGAGAAAAGACTCATTTCTTACCTCCCAGTTCAGTGCTCTGTGTATTGTAGCACAAAGGCGTGGCTGCTTTGCTGCTACAACGCACCACTCATTGTATACTTCAAAGTTAACCTTAATATTTTCTCTGCTACTTCACACGATCCCATAAAAAGGAATCTCTCTGCCCAAATGTAAAAACTATTACCAGGCATGTGGTTGACCAAGCTCTGCCCAGATGTTGCAGGGTGGTTGCAAACTATATGTCAGCTGTTCTTTTTGCTGCTCACCATGCAGCCAGCCTGTTCATCTGGCCATATGGAAGATCCATGAGAAAAAAAAGAAAAGCTATTTGTGTATTGGTATTGAAAGTCGGAATAATACAGCCTTTAAGATTTAATGGGTACTCAAGCTGGCTTACAAATAACCTGCTTTGTCTGCACTATTTTATCTGCGTCTTTCCTTATGAAAAATAAAGAATAGAAAAGAAAGATCAAAGATTGCAAACATAGCTTTGTTTTGAAAGCCAAAATGCCTTACTCCCTTCAAACAACAGGGAGGGCTTCTATGTATGGGCTTCGGGCTCACACTGCACCTTGGCCTGTTGCAGCAGATGAAGGCTCCCTGAGCAGCATTGCAACTCCCTACTCCTTTCCACATCTTCTCCTTCTCCACAGACATGGATCCCAGCAAAGCCTGAGGTTCAACCCTCCTCTTGTCCGAGTTTGTCCTGCCAGCCCGCCTGGAAAGTCTTCTCCACAGCAGAAATAGCAGCAGTTCCCAAGGGTAGAGGAACACACAAATTATGAGAAATGGATATTTTCTGTTAAACAAGGCAGAAGTTCGTAATGTGATTCCCAGACATGACTGAAGCCAAGAGGAGATCTGAGGTGGCAACTCGAGCTTTTCATCACACCACACTTGCGCAGTACAAAGTAACTCACATCTCATATGTGAGAGGCTGATGTCTCACAGGCAGGAGACACAGGAGTGCTAATGCAAACTGGAGCTGCAGCTATACCAGTGCTGAGATTGGGGTGGGGAAGAAGCTTTCAGGAGCTTGGACAGCTCAAATTCAAGTAGCCAAGCTGGATACTTTCAGACTATGCAGTCCCCGAAGAAACTCAAAGTGCCTCAGTTGGGCTGGCATCAGTACTTGCATGTTTACAGCACTGCTTGGAAGCCTCTTTTCATCCCTGTTGACTGTTCAGGTGGTCAAGGCTCAGAATTTCAGCACTAAATTCACAGTCTAAAGCTAAACTGTGCAAAACCATTTTCTTCTTTATGGAAAATGACTCACCATGTCAAAAGTCTGTACTTCTAACACCAAGGACCTGCAGGTATCAAACTGTCTTAGACACAGCCTTCAACAGTGCATGGCTGGGAAGGGGGGTCCTTCAAGAACGTTTTTGCACACATGAGCACCTGTTTGTATGCAGTTATCTGCTTTGCATGTGAAAGAGTAAGCCTGTGCATGGCTACATGGGCGCAACTTCAGACATTTGATAATTTGGCCCTGGCTGCGCTGTCAGCTGCTGTCACTTTCTGTTTAGCGCGGCGTTCATAAGGCAGCAGCTAATGGGGCGGGAGCATGGAGAGGAATCCTGGCAAAGGCAAGTCGCCGGGATTTTTATTTGGCCGTCCTTATGTAAAAAAGAGTGCAAAAACGGAGCAGTAAAATATTGTAAAACTTAAGCTGATACTTCCACTAATTCAAAGTGGCAGTTTTTAAATAGGGTTGCTTCTGTTTGTCACTTTCAATCATAGAATGCTGATAGTGGTACTTAGAAGGACTTAGTAGTCTTAAGAAAACAAACTGTCCCCCCTCCCCCTAGATCAGAACAAAGAGAGCCATATTGTCACGCCTTGAGACACATCGAGTGTGCGGTGCAGGGGGGTGGCTGTGCTCCCCCTCCTTGGCCCGACGCAGATGAAAGTGTCAACTTGTGGACTCTCTCGTCCTGTTCACTTTGCATCCTGCTCCATTTCTGGTGCTCTATTTTGCCTTTCCCTATCTGCTCTCCCCCTGTTCCCACTCCCAGTCTTCAAAAGAAAAGGGTGCTCCCACATTGGCAGCTTTTAACTGCATTTTATTTGTGCACACCCTTTTCCTGAATTAAAAAGAACTCCTTTCCCCCGACTAGCTTTCACGTGTTCACAGGATTTGCACCTAGATTGAAGCAAGACACAGTTGTGACTGGGGTGTGACTCACAGGGAGGGGAGGTATTTTTGCAGGTAGGGAAATGCAGAGTAGGAGGGGCAGTGCCTCATGCCCTCCACACAGGCCAAGGTGGAAACAACCGCAAACCTGCTAGGAAGCAGGAGGCTCCTGTGCCACATCCCCTTCCCCAGCAGCAGAACGAGTCCAAGTCCATGCCATTTGCAGTCATTAAAGCCATGCAAAGCCCCTCCAGGTGAGGGACAGTGCCCTGACTTCGTGCACAACCCTGGTCTTGCTAAAGGGTGTGCTGCCTGCTCAGGTTTACCCTGCCTGGGGACCATTGGACACCAGCAGCCATAATACTAGAAATGTAGTACATTTTCCATATCCCCACTTCTTATTCTTCATTACATACCCTGCTTCCTTCACTCTGGCTGCAGCAAATTGCAAATCCGGTGCCTTCTCTCAGCAGGAAGCAGAAGTGATGAACAAAACAGCAAATAAAGTTTTTCTTTATGCTGGACAGGCTTCCCAGATTGTAGTGAGGGAGGTGAGGCTCTGATCTGCCTAGAAGGGCGTGCACAGGCAAAACCCAGGTATGTCCTCCTTTGTCAGTTCCCTCCATGACTTGTTCAGAATCACTGCCCGAATGACTTTGCCCAGCAAAGGCAGAGTAAAACACCAGGAGGGACTGCTGTGGGAAACCTGCAGGCAGCAAGCAGAGGGGCACAGGGAGGGTGTCCCTCAAACACCGATGAGGAACTATCTCAGTACAGAGAGCACGGTGGTAGGGCTGAAGAAGGACTACACAGCCAGAAAACAAAGTGTTCACCTGAAAGAGGAGATAAGGGTCACTCCAAATCTCTTTCACATCAAACCTTTTGCCTAATAAACAAACAAGGCACACAAAAGCTGTGTAATTTAGCAAACCTTTCATTTGAATCAGAACAGAGAGAGGCAGATTTATACTCCAGAGCGAAACTAGGTCTAATAGCCAAGATAAGAAATTGTGTGTGTGCGCGTGCGTGTGTGCAAATCCAGGAGGGGGAGTCAGATAAGAAAGAACGATTAAGTTCTTCCATGAAAGTAGTTAAACTGTCATCTTAAGCTCACTCCGTCAGAATTATTGCTGTTTATTCATAAGACTACTAAGGAACAGATGTTCACCTGGCCAAGAAAACCTCCTGAAAGGAAGATTCCATATGAGGCAGTGATCAGAGTGTGCTCTGATTCTTAGAAAAAAAAGTTTTGTTTCCTGGTATTCATTGAAGCTTAGTAAGAGAGTGGGAGGGAAGAAATAAAAGGTAGGTAGAGGAGCTGGAAAGGAAAAACAAAGGGAGAGAGTGCAAAGACACAAATAAGAGTCAAGATGAAATTATAAAAGCTAGAAGGAACTCAGGGACATTTCTCAAACATCCATAAAAGCATTTGTAAGGACAATAGCTACATAAGAAACAAGATAATTAAAAGAACCCAAGCAGGAAAAAAGAGAGATTAATTTCTTTTCATAGTTTCTTTCTTCATGTTATTTCAAGTTAGCAGACAAAATGTGCAAGCCGTGTGGGTTCTTCTCTACTTCCTGATGTGTTTTCTTTGCTTAGCTTTTTGTCTTATCTAATGCATTTACAGCATTGGCATCCTTTTGTTTTGAAGTTTCCTGAATCAGCCTGTCTGCTACATCCAGGGACAGGCACATCCTCCAAACATAATCCAGAGTATAAACTAAAGAAAACACAAGAAAGACATAGACTCGTGGGTACCTTAGAGGTAACAGGAATTTCATCCTGTTTAACTTTTACAGGGCTGCTCACAGCACCTCAGGGCTGTTCAGGGCATGACAATCAGAACAAGTAGAAGAGCAAAAGCCCAGGGGGGAACCAGGAACAAGAGAGGTGATACAGGGCTGAAAAAAGACTAGAGGCACTGGGGTCCTGCTCCCTCTAAACTCACCACCTGGCAGCTCCAGAAGTGCAGGGTCAAGGAGAGCCTGAGAGAAGGTTCACTGTTCAGTACTTCCCCTCATGCAGCAGGGAAGCAGGACACAAGCCTTTGCCCCACTGGCAGCAAGTGTTCAGGACCTGAATAATGCTGTGGGGAAGATGCAGTGGCCGTGGCCACACTTTGAATATTTTTAAATGAAAAAAGCTTATTATATGATGGCATTCCATAATCATCCCTGGAAGAAACTACTTCTTCAATTGCTACTTTGCAAGAATGCTATGAAAAGGCAATAAGCCAAACTGTAAGTTAATTCTGAGTGTTTTTCCACCCAGCCGAGTGCCTATCTGTTCAGAGCAATGGGCGATGAAACTATAGCCTAAACCACGTCAAGCTGTTCTGTAAACTCTGCAGTCAGTCGGATATTCCTTCTGCTGGAAAGATCACTAATTATTCAGTCGGCATTTGCCTGAATAAGGCCTCAAGATTTTGCCCAAAGACAGCAAATGTTCCTTCTTGATTATTTTTGCAAATTAAACCAGAAGAATTTAGAAAGCGAGCATATGAAGCTTATTTGTAAGACAGATGTTAAACAGACTAGCAGCTTCCCAGTATCCCTCTAATACTTATCCCCAGTACCAAAATATATTCCCTTAGCCTTTATAATGATATGGGAGTACTTAGGACTGTATTGATAGTACCCTGAATGGCTTTACAGGTTGAGAAGCATGGAATTATTTATGCTACTTACAACATTTTACATCAGCTTCAGGTCATTTTGGAGTGGACAGGATTTTTTGATTAATTAATTTGTTCACTGAAAAAATGCAGCTTTGAGTCAATCAAGAGTATTCATTAATATAAAGTTTCAAATGGGGAAAAAACCCACATTTTTTAAAAGCTTTTTTGTTTGTTTTTACTTTTCATTTTGATGCAATGTTTTGGAACTAAAAGGAAATGCTCTTTTTCATTTTAAAAGGGATTAAGAAAAAAGTCTCATTTTGAAATAAAAAAAAAATGTTTAAACACAGTTTTTAAGAAGAATATCTCTTATATCGGCTAACCTGAAATAATATTTTCTATCTTTTGGGGATGCTTGGACTAATAACTGAAAAAAAATAGGTTTTCCTACAGTGAGCTGCCTTGGGGCAGGACTGTAACTGCCTTATGGTGAACTGAGGCTGCTCCACCTCAGCAGCAATGGGACAGATGTGTGCCCAGTCCCTTCCCCCACTGTCCAAACCTACCTCACCTGCTCGCAGCAGCCTCTGAAGTCTATGAGATAGAACAGCCGTTAGAACGCAAGTTAATGAACATACATTGTCTCTCTTTCCAGCCCCACCAGCAGCAACAGCCATAACAGATTTCAAGATATGGCATATCAGAATCATAAAGCAACTATTTGTTAGCCCTGGAGTGAAGTCAAAATATTACTCAGCAATGTTAGGAATAGCAACTGATATCTGAACAATATTAGGACACTAAAACAGATTTATTAGCTTTTGCTTAATAAAGTGCATCTAGCCTTTGGAAAAACAGTAATGTAAATAATAAGGAGGCATTCTGTACAATTTCTTCTCATTGTGTGCCTACCATATGAGCTTTTGTTCTGTTTGCAGACCCAAAGATAATTTTCCCAATTGCCAACTCTGCCCTTTCATCCTAAGACTTGAAAATCCAGCTGCGATCTCTCTGCTATTAAGAGCCTCGGCAGTGGTATGGTTTCAGCTGCTCAGACCTTCCTGGAATCTGCACTGACCTGGAGGCCCAAGAGTCCTGTTTGTTCTTCCACAGCTGTGCTGGTTGTTGAAACATCAACAGAGATTCAACCACACAAGACCTAAGTAGTGATCCTACAATTTGGCACCTAGTCTGCTTTCACTATGATGAGCACAAGGGCATGCTTTTTACATGGCTGCTATTTTACATTTTAAATGAAAGCATCTTTTTACAAGGAACAGAAGGAATATACGCTGGGTCTCTGGCTGCTGTAAAGACGCATAGTTTTACTAACCTCAGCTAGGTCCCACCAGCTCACACAAGCTGAGAAACCAGCTGAGAAACCAAGGGAACAGGCACCATGAAGGAATACAGGAAACTTTTTTTTCAGGCTCAAACTTTCAAATGCCGTGTGTGTAATCTTAATTGAAGTGAGTCATTCTTCCGACATGCACAGGGCTCCAACACACTCCAGGACCCATAATGAACTTGTCCAGGCTCAGAACATTTGACACGGAATCTGTCACAGATCAGATTACTACACTGTCCTACTTCTGAATCCATGGGGACTTTATCTTAGCATTCTTACATGCCCGTCTTGAAGACGATAGCCAGGGCTGTCAGCATGCAGAGGTGTCAGATGATATTTTGCTAAGGAGATGGCGCTCCCTGAGGAAGAATTCCTGAGGCTTAGAGATATGGACAACATACATACATTTTGCTTGCAATTGCCAGCAAAAGCAGAAGCTTCCATTTATATCTTTTCATACTAGTTCAAATAACGTGATTTTTAAATCTGGCTGGTAATCATGCAAAAATAGTGTATTCCACCTGTAGCATTATTGTAATACAAAGGATGAGTATTGAAATATAGAATGCTTTCTATCATATAACTACTACTGTATTCTGTAAAGGCTAGACTGACTACATATTAAATCAGTTTTTTAAAGTGAGGAAACCTAAAGGAAATAAAGATGAAATTTTTATATTGAGGGTTTATTTAGATACACAAACACGGATGAACTTTTGCATATCTCTGAGTTGATAACTTTACCATGACTGTTCAAACCACTGCCTTGCATTTGCCAGTGGCCCAGCTGATGCTGGTTTTCTCTAGCATGGAGAACTAGGTCTTATCTCTTCCTGCCTTTTTTTGAGTGCTCTCCAACTTTGCGCCTACCAGCAGCAATGTTTCTTGGACCGTTCTTGATAGCAACAGGGAAGGGAAATGGTCTGGAGGAAGAAGAGGCTATCATGGCATTCGAATTTCCCAAGAAATTTCTTTATGCAACATTTTTAAAGGCTTGTGAACAATCCCTGTGACATCCTGGTTCTTCCTTACTGATTAGCACATCGATGCTGGTCATTTCCTGTCTACCTCTCCTCATTCCCTCTTTCTTATGCTACCTAACCCCTGTCTCCTGCCATCCCTACTTAGCTTTGACATTAGACCACTTTTGTACATTTCTTCAAACCTGATTTATAAAGTGAAAAAAATCAAATCAAACACCGATTCTTCTTTCATTTCACTCTTTACCCTCTCCTCTTTGACCTGAATCCTATTCATTTGCAAATGCCTTCTTTAAAATCCACACCAGTTTTTTATCCACTGATGTACCCCATATCTAAACCTGCCTATTGGCCTAAGAAGCAATCTTTTGTGTGATACCAGATCAAAAGGTTTCTTGAGGATCAGATGAGCTGTACCCAGGCCTTTTCTCAGCTGGCCTTTCATGACTCTCCGTGACTCTCCTTAAAAGTTCCAGTAGATGATCTCTTCTGTGCACCTGCAAAGAGTATCTGCAGTAATATCACAAGTCTTAGTCTTCTTCCTTCCTTCAGACTCTGATTTATGATTTTACTCTCTCCAGCTACTAAAATCAATCAAATCCATAGACATGCAATTTTCCAGATCTTCCCTAGATACATTTTTGAGCTACTAGCTGAATTTCCTGTAGCCTGTGGTACCGGTACTGAGGAATAAGCCAAAGCATCTTTCCCTTATTGCACAACTCTGTTTCTGAAGCAAAACTTACATGTTATCTTGTGACTGCCATGCTTGTGAAGATAACCTTGAACATATTAATGGACCATAAACCAATATTTACCTGACATTGCAGATAGCTTGAAACTACAGCTTTGAGAGGTGCGGACAGCCCCATTCCCCTCAATAGTGTATTCATGCTGAAACAAAAATTGACAATTTAAATTCCAACATTATTAATTATTCCACTGATGATCATTTTAGCAGAAGCATCCAGCCAATGCATTTACTCCACAATCCCAAACTGCCTCTCATGCCTTCCCAGGCGCCAAAAGCTCCAACTGTCCCCTACCCAACTGCCAAAGGCTTCAGCTTCCCCATGGCAACTCCTACAGTGCAGTTCTGCATTCTCATTATAACACTGAACCAAGTAGGGAGTGAACGTCAGGAAAATAGCATCAATTAAATTGATTTCAGTATCAAAATAAATAATATCAATTGTTTTATTCATTTAGGTACTTAATTGAGTCAACTTTTATATAAATTTAATTTAAACAAATCTGCTGTTGAACTGCAGGATGCTTCACCAGAAGGCTGCAGGACTGAAGACTCTGCCAAATTATTGAAGTCCAGTTTGTTACAGAGTCCATAATCCCTGGAACAGAAATACTGCTTTAAGAAGTTAAACTCCAACAATAAATGCCTCTTCATTTTTTTTTTTTTTAATATTACCACTTTTGATGCAGTCTACAGCAAGCTGACAAGTATTACACCACTAGAACCTTCCCATGAAGGCCACAGAGTCCTCCTGATTCACAGCAGCTAGAAATCTGTAGCCTCTCATCCATCTCCTTAGCCATGCACTCTCCTACAAACAGGGTCTTAAATGCGCCTGCCTGGGGTTATCCTACCTGTCTTGATATTTTCTACTGAAACCAGACTGTGTCCCATCTGAAGAAGTTATTCTGCAAGTCTTCAGATATTTTAATTTCTTAACAACCTGTTCTGGCATGATCCTGATTTCCTTCAGTGTTTCTTTCTCCTCCCTGGGGAAATTTATGCTTGTTTCTGACACCTGTGTCTGCCACCACTACCTTCTTTTCAGAGCAT
Source organism: Eurystomus gularis (assembly GCA_013400335.1). NCBI lineage: Eukaryota > Metazoa > Chordata > Aves > Coraciiformes > Coraciidae > Eurystomus > Eurystomus gularis. The sequence continues at coordinate 35,910 of VZZY01013985.1, read as the reverse complement.
GAGAGCAGGGAATGCACCGAATATTTTAAGCAATACCTGTTTTCCTTTCAATAATTTTTCTCTGCCACGTCTTAAAGGGCCCCCATCTCTTTCACAGACCTCTTTATCCCTGTGTACTTGAAAAAAAGTCATTATTTTTCACAACCTCCTGTGCAATCTTTTTNCAAGCCTGCATATCAGATGGCCCTTGGGCATATATTAATTTCAGTTCTGCATATTTTCAGTTTCTCATCAATGTTCTTGTCCTCTCTCTTACTTTTTGGTCAGGTCCTCTCACAGAATTCTGAAACTCATAATGAAATTTTGGAAAACAAGTTACAAGTCCAGAAGGAAAACTTCTGATGCTCAACACTGTTGCGACCAGGTTACCCTGGATGTGCTAAGCTCTCAGCAAATTCCGTGCCTTTCCAAGGTTAGGATCAACAGAGATCAAACTGGAAGCAGAGGCATCTTATGGGCTGAGGGCCACTTCTGCCAGAGGAAGATCATCAGACTGGAGCATATCTCTGAGCTCCCCTTTCTGACAGTGCTGCACTCCCTTCACATGTGAGGAGGTGGGCAAGTGGGTGATGTACAGCTAACCACATCAAAGTAGCAGTCTACCAAGGAGTTAGACAGCTCAATGCCTTGTTTGCACTACCAACGTGGAGCAAAAGCAAGTTTGCTGGGCCAAGGCTATGTCTGCTACCCGTCTCAAAGTACTTTAGATCACCTAGNGCACCGAATATTTTAAGCAATACCTGTTTTCCTTTCAATAATTTTTCTCTGCCACGTCTTAAAGGGCCCCCATCTCTTTCACAGACCTCTTTATCCCTGTGTACTTGAAAAAAAGTCATTATTTTTCACAACCTCCTGTGCAATCTTTTTTTTTTTTCATTCTCTGCCTTTGCTTTTCTTATAATTCTTAATACTTTCTGAACTCCTCTTTGTAATCTTTCTGGTCTTCCCCTGTACTTGATGTTTAATACCTCGCACATGCTTCNTCATAATGAAATTTTGGAAAACAAGTTACAAGTCCAGAAGGAAAACTTCTGATGCTCAACACTGTTGCGACCAGGTTACCCTGGATGTGCTAAGCTCTCAGCAAATTCCGTGCCTTTCCAAGGTTAGGATCAACAGAGATCAAACTGGAAGCAGAGGCATCTTATGGGCTGAGGGCCACTTCTGCCAGAGGAAGATCATCAGACTGGAGCATATCTCTGAGCTCCCCTTTCTGACAGTGCTGCACTCCCTTCACATGTGAGGAGGTGGGCAAGTGGGTGATGTACAGCTAACCACATCAAAGTAGCAGTCTACCAAGGAGTTAGACAGCTCAATGCCTTGTTTGCACTACCAACGTGGAGCAAAAGCAAGTTTGCTGGGCCAAGGCTATGTCTGCTACCCGTCTCAAAGTACTTTAGATCACCTAGTGTCTACATTTAGCCCGTATCTGGGGCTAAACTATATCAGTTGGTCTATTACCTGATGACCCCTCCCCAGCCAAGAAGTGGGATTGGGGAATGGAGTGAAGACTCATGGGTTGACATGACGATGGATCTAATGAAACTACCAAACTAATACCAATGCCGGCATAAAGTAAACAAAGTTATCCTCAGCCCAGCACATCTACAGTTCACCCACAGTGTCTCTGTAGGTCATGCTTCTTTCACCTCCCTTAGCCTCCATGTACAAAATCCAGCATTCAGAGGTGCCATGAAGATTCACAGCCTCCCTACCAGAGCCTGTAATGAGCAAGCAGCACCCACTACCTGCAGCTCTTTCATGTGTGATAGAGGGACTAGCTGTCATGAAAGTGATTTCATCTTCCTAAAGGATTTTCCAATATAATAGATACCATTTTTCTTCTTAGATACCAATTTTCTTTTAATAAACACTGCTCACAGGTACAAGCTGAAGCTCTGACTGTCAAAACCCTTCTGAGGCTGAATACATCTTTCACCACCATCACCCCACAACCAGGTCCTGCCTGGAGACCAACTCTGGCCTCAGAGAACAGTGTGAGCTGCTCACCTACTGCGCTCCACAGCAAAAGAATGCTCAGGAACAGGGGATAAGGGGCCACAGCTTCTCCTACATGCTCCAGTCAGCACCCAGACAGCAATGTGGCACACAGGAGAAAGTTTTCCACTGGAAAAGGTTGAAATATCTTGCTTTGTTACACAAAGAGGAGACAGAATAGAAAGTCAGTGTCTGTGCTCTTTGCACTGCTGAGTCAGCACAAACACTGAGGGCCCAGCCTCCTTAGTATCCATTCATATAATCCTTCACAAAATAAACTTATTATGAAAATAATACATGTTTTATGGGTGAACATGTCGACATCCCAACTCTTGTAAACATGTGCAGCAGTTAAGGTCCTCCTCCTGTACAGATAACACAGACCTTTTGATTTACTGAGTTGAGTGCAATGGCTCAGAACAAATAAAGTTCATCACATACACACATCTTTGCAAGAACAGTAAAGTTTTTTACCACACAAAAACATTTTTGTGTTATTTCTTATGGAAGATGGCACAGTATCAACTGAATTTTCAGCTTTATAATAATGCTTATGTCCTTCCTTCTTCCTATCCTTTCTTTTTCTGTGCCCCAGAAAATTCCACATAAAAGAGGAAAATTTGAGAAAACAAATTTTCAGGCTTCAAATAAATTCTGATTCTTTACTGCGACTTAATCCTGCCCCTTGTGGTTAATGTCTTGACATTCTCATACATACAGAAAGATGACATTTTGCACAAGCTTTCACTCAGATTCAGAGTGTAGTGTATTACCAAGTAGTACAGATTTTTCATAAGAATAATTTTCTGAAAGCCACTTACCCTTTTTTTCCCTGGAATTTCCATGTGAAATATAAAGCTGCAGCTATTCCCAAAGATTATTTTCATCAATGTGGTTTATAGTAGCTATTTCCTGGGAATTGCAGCCACAGGTCAAGGCCATTCATCCCTAAATGCAAGAATGAACATAGTCCCTACCCCAAAGGCCTCACTCTTGATTCAGCTGGGCATGAAGACAATTCAGTGATGAGTAGGCTTAATAATAATAAATAAACAAGACTCTGCCAAAAAAAAAAAAAAAAAAAAAAAAGCAGAATCTTATTTTCAGCCTAAGAAGTGTATTGAAAAAATAATCTTCAACTAAGATGGTATCTTGCTGCCTCCTGAGACCAACATAAGAGCCAAGTGGAAGGTGGTTGTTGAGAGAGATACAATATGGGTCACATTTGACTTGAGTGTGGATAGAAAAGCCTTGCTTGCTGTAACATCTGCACATCCCCACACAACAGAAGCAGAAGATGACAGTGTGAGTTCCTCCAGTCCTTATGGCATACAGAAATTCACCATTTTTCCTTGCTATTCTTTTTTGTCTCCTACAAAGTTCAGATTGAGCCCTAAGGGCACTAACAAAGGAAAAAATGCTTCACAGCATTTTCCCCTCGCTATTGCTTTGGGGTATGTGTAAGATGAGATCAAGTCAGTATTACATGAGGAGCATTCCTAATTCATTCTGTGGTCTGTGGACAGACTTGGATTTGACAATTTATTGCATTTTGAATAGAAGCACTGTGAAGTGAATTCAGGAGGCACTCTCATCACATCAGCTGGGCATTTGCCATATAGTCTTCTTGCAGGCTGGGAGAAATGAGGGAAGATTTAGTTGTCTGCCTTTGGCTGCCTCCACCTTGAAAAATGTGAGAAGCCCGGTGTCTTCCTGCAGACACCCTCCAGACACTGCTGGCTGCCCTCCTCTTTCTGATTTGTTGCAGGAGTAGGGGAGGTATCAATACAAAGTTGCAGGCATGCCCCTACTGACATCATTGCCTCTGGTCCTTATAGACACATTCCTAAGACTGCATCATGGTAGAAGGTCTCCTTTAAAAGGTCAACAGAAGCAATACTGCCACGTGCTGAAGTGATGAGCAATTGCTGGACTGTGCTAAGCAACTTAGAGTTTCAAACCTTAAATGTGCAGGACAGTGTTCACATTTGCAGTTGCAGATGAAGATAAGGCATCTCCCTCCCATAATGAAAAAGTATTTAGTGCAACAAATACAATCCATATCTCTTGACTAGAAACCCCTCAGATCAGAAAGCCACAGACACAGTCTAGTCATAGACATTGCTCAGGAGAATCTGCAAGCAAAGGGAATCCCTCTCTTGCTCTGATCTGGTTTATTCACATGCTGCTCCTCTAAGGTAGGCCTTTTATCACCATTTTCAGAAGAGAGGAACAGACATGCACAGGATTTTCCAAAGTCATCAAGGAAAACTGTGAGATAGCAGGAATTGGATCATGAAAACCATGTCATGTTCCCAGTGTTCTGTTGTCAGTGTCTGCGGTTTTACAATCAGTTTTCTATACACTTCCTACCCCACACTCCTCACCAAAGTGTTCTCCATTTGCAAAAGACCTGGCTAACTCAAAGATTTTAAGGCCAGAAGAAACTACTATGAACCAGCAATCTGTGTTTTAGGAAATCAGAGCACTTCAGTAAGCAGTTCCTGCAGCAAGTCCATGGCTTTGGATGGAACACTATTTTTAAAATTACAACCATTTCTTTGAGACTGTTCTGGTCTTTTCTTTTGATTAAAAATTTGTATCGCATTTCTATTCCATATGCATTAAATTTCTAAGTGGCCATTAAAAAGAAACAGAGAACCTGATTGGCCCAAACTGATGTCAAATTCATAAACTAAGTAAGCTGAAGAAATTGTGGTAATTTGATTTCCCAGTTCATGATGTTTACATCTCAAGTATCTCTTTAATTTTATCCTCAGATTTAGAAATCTAGAAGTATTTTAGACCAGTTACACAAAATAGTAGCTAGTGCTCCACATTTTTAAAAGAAATTTAGGAGCAGACAAATGATAGAAAAATCAGAAACTTAACTGGATATCGAAATACAGTGAAATTTCTACATCAGATTTCCTCAGAGAATCAGTTTCTGACCTGCTATTTGGAATGCAATAGCTTTAGAGATGTCTGCCTCTAAAATCCTGCATGATTATTGCACCTGTCTTGTTATTAAACAAGTCATTAAATCCATAGTGTTTTGTAAACACTGCATATTATAAACAACAAAAAACTACATTGTTTCAACAGCTACTACCCTGATCCTGGAAAAGGTCCTGGTGTTCATTGCATATGTGGGAGCTACATTACTATTACATCAGGTGAACATAAAATGTGTATAAGCAGACAAGGCTCAGAAATTACGTTTATACTGCTGTATTTGTAAAAAAAAAAAAAAAAAAAAAAAAAAAAAAAAAAAGAGTATAATATTATGTCAGAAATTAGGTAAAATTACAGCATTATGAACTGCAATGTAACAGAGGAAGAGCTTCCACCCTGCGATAGCTAAACAGAAGTTAGCCCTCAATGAGCACAGGTGTCTATTGCCCTACACATACATTGTTTAGCATGCCGGTGATTCCTTCCTTAGCTCGGGTATATCTACACAGTGCTGTACAGACAAAATTTAATCAGTTTTGCTGAATAAGGATAAACTTCTGAAGTGAAGCAAGCACATAGTTGAATTCTCACATTTACAGCTATCACTAAAGTGTCTGTGTCCTGTGACTATCTTGCAGCTGCCTGTGAGAAATAGTTGTCCATTATTTGGAAAGCAAGCGAAAAGAGATAGGGAAAGCTCATCAAAGAGTCAAAACATGTTGCATCTGCAGTTAAAACATTTTAAAGGATCATAGTTATTAGAAATTCAAGTTTTTCAAGTATTAAAAATAAATCTTTAATTCCCCTACAGATTCCTAGTATCCAGAGTATTTTATAGAAACATCTGGATAAAGGAATAAAGGCAAATCCATTGTGTTTCTAGACATTCCTGGAGCACTGATGTTCTTGAGATTATGCTATTGGATTACTGGTATAAAAATAATAAATATTTTCAGTACTTAAAGCTGTAATGCTTTATGTTGGATTTGGATTTTGGTCTCATTTTAGTAAAAGGTGGATGGAGATTCAGAGTCTCTTCCTTAGCCAGAAGGACGTAGAGAGTTTATTGCTTAGTGACCTATATTTTTCTCCTCTACAATATTTGAAAAGTTATTTAGCAACTTCCCTGCCCTTCAGTCAACCTTTCAAAATAGCTGTCAAGACAAAAAATGGTTAAGCCTCTGTTCCTCATTCCCACGACACACGAAAGTGAGGGTTTGTTAATCTATGCTAAGAATACTGTAAAATATCCTGATCTTCACAAAATGTAGTAATTTGTGCTTGTTGTTTTAAATAGAGGGCAATAATGCATTAAAAAAAAGCTGGGTTTCACATGGAAGGGGTGAGAGAGACACTGAGGGAGATCTTTGGATATGTTTTCACAAGGTTTTGCGATATTACAAATATATTTTCTACAGGTCACTAAGCGAACTGGGAACTTAATGATATAACTGGCTCAGGCTCCTGTTTGTTAACAGAAAATGTATACAGCCCTTGCCAGAGGTCCAAGGATTAAACAGTTATAAACTTCAGACTGTGCCCAGAATGTCATTCCACCATAAACATATGGTACAGTTACGCACCCACCCTGAGCCTTTCCCCACCTGAGAGGAAAGCACAAGGTGCAGCGGCACAGAGTGGACTTCCAAAGCCCCACTTGTGCAAGGTCTTCACCCACCCTCTCACCATTTCTCCAGGGAGGAGCAGAGCCTTGTGGAAAGTACAGGTAACCAAAGAGTAATGCAACTGCCTAAGCCTGATGGCTGCAGCCCAGTTCTTTTACTTTATCCCCTTTACTGTTCACTCTCCTGTTGTTGCTTTTTTTTTTTTTTTTTTAACATGCAAGTTGCCATGAAAAATTTGTTAATGAAATATTTGCTTAGAAGTCTGCTCTGGGCTAGGCTGATAACCTATCTGTGTTTGAGTTTGGCTTCCCATATTCTAAATACTCATCTTCTCTCTGTTTAGCTTATTGATTGGTTTGGCAGGAAAAGCAGCCTTGTCATCAGTGACCAAGGTCAAACCAAACAAAAAGGGACAAGAGGGGAGGGGAAAGAAAAAAAGGGAAAGAAGAAGTTGGATGGATGAGCTCAGTAAGGTAGCATTGCAATAACTGACCTCCCACAACTTTCCTTCAGGAGACGGGTCCTGGTGTGCCCAGGGGCCTGCCAGCTTTCACAAGGTCACAAGAAATCACTGGCATCATCACAGCCAGCATCTGTACATCGCAGGAAAGCCTGAAGCTGAGAATTAGGCAGAACTGACAGAAGGAAAAGGTGGATACAGCCACACCAAGGATGGGTCCAAATGCCCACAGGAGTATGTCCTGAGAGCTCTGGTGCAGAGCAAACAGGGCACTAAGTCAGGTATCTCAAACATCTAAAATTAGAAGCTTAAAGCCCATTGTCTACATATGCAAGCAAGAGTCACCTGTTCCCAGAGGTGCCTGAAGCTCTGTTCCAGAAAGCACGGCAGCTGCACAGAAAAACAGGATTTGGTGGTGGGCATTGTTCCTTGACCATGACTTGGTATGGGCTTACAAATCTAATTCTTCAAACATAATTTACAGATTTTGACCTCTCTTTTTCAGTACCACTCCTAACATCTGGAAACAGAAATCTCTGTGGAAAAGGGAAGTTTACAAAAGGCTAACACAGACACTTAGAGGTATAAGTACAAGCTCTCAGCAAGAGAGTGGGTATCTTCCCACTTCCTAAGTTCAGTCTTATTTGTGGGGGAGCTTTATTTTACCTGAAAGTCCCAGTTCACAAAAAGCATGCAATGCTCTTATGGCTAGACAGGACATTTTGCCTGAAAATGCAAACGGAGCAATGGAGATGTTCAAGACTGCATAAAACTTATTGGAAAAACCTAATGTAAGATTATTCCACTACCTGGCCATTTCAAACCACCCTGCAAAATATTCCTATGATTACATAATTTAGCATGAACGGCAGTGTGAAATTTCACAGAAGATAGGTGAAACTAAAACAGAGATGGTTATATCACGGCTAAGCAAACTAACATCATCTGTACTATACCTCATTGTAAAGAAAATAATACATTCTGGTTGTTGCATACAGCACAGCTGAGGTTTTCTGAAGGGAAGCTGCAACAGTATAGACCTTCTAAACAAAATACCTGGCAATATTGTTATCTGGTACAATATATTCATGTTAGTGGCTTCACAAATGAATAAGAGGGTGCCAGAGGCTAATAATTATGTGACATGAAATGTTAAATCCTGCAGTCTTTACTCAATATTTATATAGTTCTGACTTGTGGTGAGTTTAGCCTGATAAATATCAGAGTAAAAGAAGTAAAAGAGAACTAAATACATTGCCAGGTTTCTCTTTAATCTTGTCACTTTCCTTCCCACTAAGGAACTAATTCAGTGATCAATGTGTTATTCATAGTATATTGGAAACATTATTTTAGCAGAAATATTGCGTGGTTTATAGCACATGACTATAGCAGTTGAGAAATTCAGCCTCACTGGCCCAGCTGGACAGATGAGAGAACTCCAACTTCATACCTGCCAGCACGATCTCATTAACAACTGAATAAGAAGGGTCCTCACCACAGCAAAGAAAACAGATACAGAAAGATACTGCTTGTTTACAGGAAGTGGTACCAATTTATCAAGGAAATAATTCTCCTTTCCATGTCTCAACTCATATTTCATAAAAAGTACTACATTTTCCAAGGAATGTAGAAAACTGAACAATCTTTTTGCACCCAAGGTACTGGAAACGAGGTTAGCTGACAACTGTTTGATTTGCATAAGCAAAGGCCAAAGGCTGTACAAGTACATAGACCTTTATTTTTAGAAAGAGCAAGTTTCTTTGGTGAGTCGACATTGAAACACACAGCAGAGGATGATTTTAAGGATGAGGTGCAGGTAATATCTCTGAAAATCAGGTCCCATTAAGATACATCATTGAAAACTCTCAAAATCACTTGTTGTTCTTCACCCGTTGGGGTGGGAGGACCTGACTGCCCCAAAGGCTTTCAGGGGTAATCTCAGGAGACAATTTCAAAGGCCTTTCTAATAATCTGGGCCTATGTGTATGGTGCTGATTTCCACTGCAGGAAGATTTACTCAGGATTACCCAAAGAAGATGGAAAACTGGGTAACAAGATCAGAAGAAATGTGATGTCCCTAAATAAACCAAGGCTCTGGTGTCTGACATGTGGATTTAGCTGCCCTTCGCCAAGAGTGCTTTAATTTGTATCACTGTAATCGGGTTAAGAATTATTGTAGCCAAAGTAATTAGCACAAAGCTACCAAACAGCTTCTTGACACAGAAAGCAAACGGGTTTCTCCTCCAAGTGTCTGCCCCCCTGAGGGCTGGGAGGTAAAGAGCAGAAGGAGGGAATTAGGGGTGACCTTGCATTAATGAACGGGAACATGCTTCTGGATCAATGGGCAAACCTGGCATAGCTCAGAGAGGAAGCATCAACTGTGTCATCGAAGTATCTTTGATATCCATGGGGGTTTTGCAATGGATGCTTATGCAAAAGAGGTAAACACAAACGAGGCTGGTGAAACATCAAAAAAGAGCTACAGGAAGGGAGAAATGAGGTGTGAGGGTGAAAACAAAAAATAAACAGAGAGATTGCTGTGGGATGGTTTATTTAAAGAGCTCCTACATTTGTGTTATTGGATTAAGCATTTTGACCAAAGTTTGTAGAATTTATTTTGGCCAAAAATGACTAATATGAATATTGGCCTCATGCCTGAATAAAGCAATGTAGTTTCTCTCTCTAATCAGGTTGCAACAGATAAAGGCTAAACAGAAATGAGTAATTCACCGTGACTCAATATTACATGGGCTGTATTTTAAGAGCTGAATTTCGAGTGCATTTCTGTTCTTTATTTCAGCTGTGCTATCTTTTGCTCACCCTCGCAATGCTGTGTGTCAGCTTGGCTTGGCAAACTAGGAATCATTTTCTTCTATAAGCCTGATGTACTTTTTAGGAGACTGTCTTCCTGGAAGCAAAATCAATTCAAGTATTCAGGAGGCCTCTAGTGGCTTATAGTTTCAGAGGAAGCTTCCTCTGAAGCCTAGCCTGTGAAGCTGGGAAAATATACAGAAGGTCAGGGAAACAAAAGGGACTCCCCACTTGTTGATTAATGCCATTGATAATAAATAGCAAAGCTTGGTCTCTGACTTCAGCATCTAGGAATCTGGCCTTCAAGGCCTGAGATACATTTACACAAAACACTCAGAACGTGCAGAAGAGAACAATAGGCTCTCAGGCTTGGTGGTGTTTTACATGTTTCTAAGCATATACTGGGAAAGAATTACAACGTGATGAGCTGTATATTTAAAACAGCTGTCAAAAGAGAGCCTATGCCAGTTTCATTTTGATCTGCAAATGTAGATGCTTTCTATTACTGACACTAGAATACGCAATAGGTTTCCAATGTGGTGCATGGGTACGTAATTCCCCATTTGCAACTCCTTACCCGGTTCTCACACCAGGCTGAGCAGATAGGGCCAATCCTGACTGGGGTAATTGGCATCAGTCAAGCTATCACTGTTTCCAACAGCTGAGGCCCTGGCCCATAGCCTACTATACAGAAATACATAATATTACATATTAGGTGAGGGCTTGGATCACCTGTGTGCTATTTTTACATGCAGGGTTATTAAAAAGTGAGAGAAATCATAAAAAGAGGTGAGAGACGTGAAGTCCCGCTGTTCCTCTGAGGAGTTTTGGCCTAGACAGTCAATTCTTTCTTCATCACATATGTATTTCCCTTGGCCTATTTTTATATGTGATAGGATAGTCAAAGAAATGTCCTTAATTCCCGGCACTTTGATTCACCTCCACAAACTAAGCCTTGTTGTAGGTGACTTAGCAACCATGTGATCCACCTATTATTAGAACAGAGTTAGCCCTCCAACCCCCCAAACTCCTGCCTCCCCTTGTCCTTATATATATCTGTCTCCTAGCAGAAAAGTGGCACATGACCTCCTATCCTCAAGAATACTTGGCACAAGTCCCCGCTTCTCAGCCGAACCTATTGTTCTAGGAGAGAATGACACAGGCATGCAAGAGTCTTGCTGACACTTTTGACTTTAAACATGAAATGCCATTAATCAATCAGCTGCATCTGTTTGGAAAAATTAAGTGGCTGGAATCAAGGCAAACACAATAAATAATCCTTAGGCAAACAGGAAAGAAAATAAGGGAAGACATATTTTTGACTTCTTGCTACTTCACATTCATTTGATTTGTCTTTCACATCCTTCTTATAAATATTAGGCTTACCAAGTGTACAGTATTAAGATACCAAACTCTAAAGGCTATGCAAAGTACTGCCACCAAATTAAAAGTGCTAAGCTTGCAAGATATAAGTGTCTGCAATGGAATTCACACATGACACGGCAGCAGAAGGGATCTGAATTAACAGATGTGAACCGGACCAGACTAACAAAAGATTGTGCCCAGGCATCACTTGAAAGGTTGATTTCTCTTGCTACCCAGCAAAGTTGCAGATGTGATTTATGGTCTCAAGAATGTGTTCATTCCTGCTACAAATGCTTCAGAGACTTAATACTACATAGAATCATTCTTGACAGGTGCTGATATTCATCAAAATCAGCATTTAGTGACATTTCAAACAGCTCGTAGTTTCTTGCAAGATGAGCACCCAAACAAACAGCACCTCAGTGTTTCAGTTCGTACTGCTGTCACCTCTGTTTGCAGGAATGAATGGACAAGTACTAAGCTGCACCAAAGACGCCTTGCAGTGCCCTAGTGGGAGAGTATCTCTAGCAGGGGGGAGAAACAAGGAATAGCTGTGGACAAAGCATTGGGCTCAAGAGGATCCTTGAGTTCCACATGGTCTCTGAATTGAGTCTAGTGCCACCTTCCTCCCGATTCTCATCTGCACAGCCTGGAATTCAGCTTTATTTGCTCCTAAAACTGATTCAACACACAGGAAAAGAAAGGGTATGAAACATTGCTCTCCCACAAAACACCCGGCTCAGTGACCACAAAGACCTGAAAGTCTGGTTTAAAGAAGCCACAGAGAAGCCTCATCCCCCTCCTCATCTCTGAGGCTGAAGAGCACTATTGCCCTTGGCCCATGCAGTTTTGGAAACACAAAGCCAACCAGTTTATAGAGTCAGCATGTGCAGAAACTGGACTGAATCCACTTACCTGTTTTACACAGGCCGTTTAAGAAGAACCATTTAAATCTAAGCTGATAACATCCTCAAATTTCCATCTCACTACCAATTGCTGCTACAAATATCTGCCTGGATGGTGTAAAGTAATGACATAAATGATATAAACTGGTCAGAATGCCACAGGAAGGGGACGGAAAAAAACACTTCCAGGAGCAAATCATTGTGAGTAAAACCCATCTCTATTGCTAAAACAGAACAAGAACTATGTACTTGGCTTGAACAGAAATATTTTATTCAGCTCAATCTGAAATCAGAATTTCTTTCACTTTGAGGGCTGCTTAATCCTTTTAAAAACAAGTTTTCAAAATGGAAATGTCACTTTGAACTCAACACTATACTAGCTGAAATACATAGAGGCAAAACACTTCAATTTACAGAAAAACAGATAGAAATTTACTGTGAGGAGGGAATATTTTTGATCCTTTTTACACAGTCTGCATTTCAGGGTGAATTTTGTGTTTGCCCAACAACAGAGCTTGTCAAGCGCTATGTGTTCCTGGAAAGCAGCATGTACCCATGGCTCAGTCACGGACTGAGATTCAGCTGACACATGTTTAACTCTCACCTCTGCTAGTGTCCTTACAGAATGCACTTTACTTGTTATGCCGCTTTCCTCTTCCACCATCATATTTAGCGCAGAAACACTCTATTGCTCTCATGTGTTTTTGCCATGCAAGCTGCCGCAATGTTCTTGTTACTGATAATACCTAGATAAATAAGGGTTTGTAGGAAGAGCTAATATCTTTTATTAGACTAGCTGATATAACCGACAAAAGTGAACAAGTTGTGGGGTTAAGGGTCCTTCACTTATGCTAGAGTGTAAGTGAACACTAGAGAGTATGCTAGAGCACTCCAGTTCCAACAGCATCACTGCTATTGGATAGATAGATAGAAACCTCACTACACAAAATGAAGTGCACGTTTGAGATGTCCCTAATCACTTTTTCCAGAAACAACAGAAAAAGGAATGGAATGACATATAGATTTTTGAAAGAAATGAAAGGTTAAGAAAATAAGTGTGAAGGGTCTTTTTTATCCCCCAAACCTTTTATATATGTAAAACGAGTCTGCAATAACAGCTCTCCACAATGCTGAAAATCCAGACTGCTGTCAGTCATTCCACTAGTAGTTGCCTGGGGCAACTGCTTTCACAATTTTCAGTGGATTCATGAACTTGCTTCAGTCAAGAATGATGCAACAGATTTTTTTTTTCTGTGTCAGGTTGCTAATGAGGGGAAGAATATTCAGATTTTCTAATCATCAACATTAAATTTATGAGAAGTCCTCTTTATATCAGGCACACCTATCAGGCCAGGCCTTGTCAATTTGAAAGATATATGGCAAAATACATGGATCACAGATAACTAGATCTGTCACCACAATCTTTCAACCAAAGTACTGACTCCAGTGAGACTAGGATGATGCTGGTGCACAAGACAGCAGGAGTCAAAAGCCCTGATGGTACCTTAGCAGGTTCCTTTGACTTTATTGATAAATAGTGTCAAATACACTTTTCTGTAGGAATAAGAGGCTTGGCTTACAATTTCTGATCATTATAAGGGCCCATTCAAGCATATGACCTCTTGTATCACAGATAATAATTCGTAACTGGGGTCAACAAATCCACTGTAGGAAACAGCCAAGAGTTTTCATCCAGAAAAGACAGATCCTGAATCCCAGCAGAGGGTGACATTCTTATGCACTCTCTTTCACAAACTTCATCACTGCCACAGAGCTCTTCTAGATACAGGAAAGTTACACCAAGTTTGATTTAAGGAATGAAACTTCCCCAGTGGATACTAAATCACTTCAACTACTGCAGTAATCAACTCCCTTTAAGGTTTATGGGGTGTTTGAGTTTTTCCCTTAATCTGTTAGAGCTTTAAAGTCAGATTTTATCACGTCAGTTTTTTCTAAGTGTCCCACGTTGGGGTCATGGAAGCTTTGAATGAACACACCAAGGCTCCATGGTAAAAGAAAAAAAGAAAAACAAACCAAACCAAAACCAAAACCAAAAACAGTAAAAGCTTTTGCAATACTTGTTATCTGACATGTCTGCATAAAACTGAATGTCCAACTAATGACACAGTGCAGTCCCTTATAAATGACAGGAGCAGTCACTAATTCCATTGTGATTAAAATGCTTGGCACATCAAGTTAAGGGACCTTTTTAAGAGGCAGAAGAGTTTTTTAGGGGCCTAATGTACTAAAACATGAAGCCCAAGATAGACTGGTGACAACTCTGCTACTGAATGACAACAGGCAAAATCCTCAGTCACCTCATGGAAAAGGCATCTAATCATGTTGTCTTTTTCAAAGCCATCCTTTAGGAGACAGCTAGCTTGTGATACACACAGCGATAATTAAATCTTTAAAAATTAGTTTACAGTTTCATTAAGCCTGGCCAGAGTGTGCTGCTTTACAAATGAAGTTATGTCAGAACATAAAAGAGTCATTTAGAACTGTAGAAGGACCAAGTTTCATTCTCATTTGCAGCAGTTTTATCTAGAGACATTTCCATCATTTGCTCTAGAGTCACTCCAAATTTACGTGAGATTAGTGAGAAGGGAAAAAAACCAACCACAACACTAGGAACACTGACATGTAGAAACTTCTACCCAAGATTTGATGAGAGGGCTCTGTTTCCAGGAGCAAGGCAGCCCAGACTGCCAAGGCTGTTTGTTGTCTTCTGGAGGAGCTGCAGTCTCTCAGTGCTTCAGCTGCAGTCAGACACAGATCTGGTGAAGAATATGAAATATCAGCTAGTGTGCCAGCACTACCTAACAGTGGCTTCCATGAACTGGAACAATTGGAGATTCTCTAACAGATGAAGACTTCCATCTTATATGGGTTGTGTTTGAGCCATTTCCATTTCTACCTTGAGCTTAGTTATACTCAGACATGCTCAAGTACATCTATTTCACATAGATTTATTCTCCCCTATTTGGTTTCTGTATTAAATATCTTTGATTTTTTTATCTTAGCCATACCCCAGCCTTCTCTAGACCCAAGCATCTAGGTGTATCCTGAGGTACAGGAGTGCAGATTTCACGAGACCCAATAAGGCATTCAATGAAGACGTGTACGTTCCCAGATGAAAGTCAATTTATGCCTTTAATAGTCATTATATTATTTAAGCCTGTGCCAAACACTGATTTGAGAGACTGTAAGCCATGCTCAAGCCAGTAGTGATATTTGTAATCCTATCTCAGACCTGAATCAAGGCCCTACTGCCAAGCATAGACTGACAGGGAGGACACGCAGAGATGTCTCGGCAGCCACAACTCAACAAAGCAGAAAACTTCTAGGAACTTCCTAGGAAGGAAAAGAATGACTTGGATGTTTTTATAGTCTACAGATATGTCAGACATATTAACCCCACAGGAATGGGAGTGATTACCTATGATGCACAGGAATATAGGCAGGAATTGTAAGATGAAGCTGGGAAGACCAGCACTAAAAAGAAACTTTTCAATCACCATGAGCAGAAGTGACCAAGTTACCCCAGTTCTCAGTCATCAGCTGAAACAGCATTACAGACTGTTTAAGAGTTGTTATTCCAGCCTGGTCATGGAACAAACCTTCTTAACATGTGGTATTGAGAAGGTCTCTTCTTTCCATCAGCTGGAATTTATGCTCATATGCTATATTTTACTATTGTTGATGTGTTTTTCCTCCTAATGACAGTGGGCTACTTCATTAAACCCCAGTAACCTGAATGTCTTGGCTTGCTATTTTACACTCTGAAGCTGAGCAAAAGACCTGTAAGGAGAGCACTGGAAGGTTGGCTGCTTGCAACTTTTAAAAATAAACTAGAAAGAACATCACAAAACGCAAGGTAAGGAGCACTGTACTGGCAAAGGGATGGCCTGGGTGTTCTAACAGGTCTTTTCCATCACTAACATCCCATGTCCACGAACAACCCAATTAATTCCAGGCCAGTCATTTATTATGACAGAGAAACAAAGTAGAAGGACATATATTCTACTGAGGAAAGCAGTATTTTATTATGCCAGCTGAACTCAGAGGACAGGCAGTGAAAATATTCTTTCGTTTTGTACCATTAGCTCAGCCAGGCCTCTGCAATGTAACATTCTGTCACTTTCTGTGGATTAGCTCATTTACAAAAACGTGCTGTTTTACTGAAATTAGCACAGAGAGAATATTGCACTTCTCTAGCTGCTGCAGCAGGACTGTTTGTCAGTAGATTTATGTAATGGATTGTTTTCCTGCAATCCACGATAAGGGAAATACTTGAACAATAACTGACATGGGGAGTGTGGACAAGGCAATAATTACTTTCCATGGTGTTAATAAACCTCAAGGCTACTGGCCAAAGTATATTTGCACTGAAGGAGATGTCTATGGAGATTACATAGGAAATTTTGAGACAGACAAGGGTCAGGAAGCCCATCTAGGTCTGCTTCCTCTGTTACATTAACAGGCACCCCCACCCACCCATAACTGTTCCCAGTAAGATTTTTTTAATCAAGCACTGTCTAGTGCTCACTAGTTCCTTCTTTGGTGTCCTCTGCTGAGTGACTTGCTCAGTACACCAACTAAGAGCAGCCATAATTTGGTTGTTATCCTTTTGTTTCCTGCTCACCTTTCAGTCAGTAACTTTTTAACTATAAAATTGGAATTTCCACTGCACAGGAAATACCTCATTTCTGTAAAAATAAGATTATTTAAGAATGATTGACACACTTCAAACCTGAGTGATCCCTGGAAGTGCAAGTTCTGTAGCTCAACTCTATCTTAATTTCCAGAGTGCTGTGCTCCCAGTCTGCCAGCTCTAGAAGGCCATGTTGGGGAACGCCACATCCCTAAGACTCAAGTTGGGATTTTTCAGGCTCACAGCAGCAAAGAGAGAAGGCTTGGCTAAAATTAGAGATCCCAGAGCTTCAGAACAGCAGGTAGACAAAAAGCAGGCTCAAGGCCTTCCAATGACTGTAAGGTTCAACAGCACCTTATGCTGCTGTTTGCGTAAGTAACACAGGCCACATAACTTTCTATTTGCAATGGGACATCTGCAGACATACAATTTGTCATAGCAGTCAGACACCTCCGATTTTTTATATAGACCTCTCCTTTCCCATAGGGGTCCATCCAAGAGGATGTTCATACTTTGACCACAATCCTGCAGGACATTTCTGTGGAAATCTATCTTCACTGTCACATTTTCTTTCTTTTGTAGAAATGAATGAATTTATTGATAGTGACACTAGTGCAAGTCTGGAACGAAAAAAAAGTCAGGTCCTCTACCATTCTCTGAAAGTTATGCCATGCAGCTTACACACAGATAAAGCTTTGTCTCCACTGGTAAATTAAAAATACCTCAGACCACTCTCTGGCACTGAGGCCAACTGGCATGAAATATTGCATCTATGCCACTGAACTCTCCTAGTTTCCAAAACAGATTGGCTGCATCCAAAGCACCTACTGGGAAGAGTCTCTGGGCTATGCTAACCCCCAGCCATGCCAAGGAATTGTTTACATAGCAGTTGGTGGCAAAAGACAAAGCTTTCTCTAATAATTTAACCATATAGACAAGGAGGTTCCAGTGCCTGGTCCTACAACCTGGCACCACCTGATTTATTGGGATAGACTGGCCTACCTGTAATCCACCCAGGCCTCACACATGCTAGTATTAAGCAGTGAAAAAGCTACCAGTTGTTCTGTTTGCCCCCATCACCAGTGAGCAGGGCTTTAAAAGGAAATTGTCAGAGTGCTCTCAGCATGCTGGGACTGGTTATGCCCATAGAGGCCTCTGAGAAAACGTGCTTCTAATTACAAAGCTGTATCAAATAAATAACTGGTAACCAAAATTGAGAGTGGATATCGTGATCTACACCCAACTGAGGCAACTGACTTAGGCCTTCTCTCTCTACAGAAATGACTAATCACACAACTATTTGTGGGACAGAGGCCATCACCCTTGTTCATATGAATGAGCACGCACCAGCTCACATGTCACCCCCACAGAAGCAAACAGGAATAATCATGGGAAGAAACACTTACCAAAGCAAGGGCTATGTGATCGGGTGGTACAGACTCAACCTACCTGAGTGAAGAACATGAAAAAATTCCCATTACCTCCAGACTGGCTTTCTCTTTCATCTGAACTGCCCCAGGTAAAAGAAGGAGCCATCTGTGGCTGTCTTAACTCTGTTGCATACTGCGTTGGGCCGCTGCAGCGAGTACCTTCATACCAGCTGATGACTGAGCAGAACAAAGCACAGCTGTATCCTATTCCCAGGACACTCCCTGTCTTCTGCCTTATGCAGGGAATGGAGAGAACACCTGGTGTAGGAGGCAGATCCAGCAACTCCCATCCTTAGAGATTCTCCACTTTCAGATAAATTCATCACTAGAAATTGTCAGACAATAGCTGAGAAAGGCCTTAGAAGAAAAAATAATTTGGCCTTGTAAGCCTAGACTGAGAAAACAGCTCCAGAAACTATAGGGATATTTTTGTAAGGGCTTTTGGAACAGCAAAATGAGACATAAACATACTCAGAGTATAGCATCAAATTCCATTTTCCATTCATTCAGCATCACTGATTTGCACCAGCTAATAATCAAGACCCAGGATTTTTCAAGAAAAGATCTTTCCTATGAATACTCAGGAATGTCTGTAGAAGGTAAAAAGCAAAACACATTTTAAAGGTAATTTGACTAAAGTTTAGAGTTCTATTTCTTACTTTCCTATCATCAGAAAGTTCCCTATACACATCCTTATAGTCATAATCATTTCTCAATGAGTAAAAGAATCTTGGCTTGAAGCCCTGGTAGTAATCAGTACCATGGGAAGTCATCATTGACTTAAACATATTCCCCACAACAGTTAAGTATTTCCCTTATTTCAGGACTGCAGGAAAACAAGACATATATAAATTAAATTGAGAAACTTAAAGCTAGCTGTGACTCCAGAAGCATCTTATAGCCTCTTCACCTCCACTTGGCAAAATAAAGTTCAGTTTCCAGACAAATTGATTCCCGGTGAGGACACAGGATGCCGCACGAAGAAACTCAAATGTGTTAGTAGTGTCCTGAAATGACAGACTGGTTTTGCTTTCAGTCTCTTCAGTTCAGCTGGCACAATGATAAGACACTATTTTTTCTCAATTAATATCCCATCCTGACACTGTTTGCCAGTCTTCGAAGGTCACAAGGCAGTCCTGTGTCAGCCTAACACATTCCCCCCTTCCTCATATTTCTTCTTCCTCCCTGGGGAAATTTATGTCCGCCTGTGGCATCTGTCCCTTGTCCTCCTTTTGTGAGTATCAAGCCACAGCATACATTACATTTAGAAATGTTTTCTGACAATAAATTACCTTTGCAATGTCTTAGAGGCCTTATGCTCTCCTTCAGTGACCTCATGGCCCTTACACTCTAGAAACATTTCTCATTATCTGTCTTAACCTTCTGTACAATCTTCCTTTCATTCTCAGTCTTTGCTTTCCTTATCACTTTTTTGCACTCTTAATTTCATTCTGTAATCTGTCCAGTCTTCTTCTTTCCCTGTTTTTTTATACCTTATGCTTTGTTCCTCTTTACACATCCTTGTCCATCTGTACCAATCATTTGAATTGCACACAAGCTTCTGTTCCCCGTGGCATATGCAGCCCAGGCAAGCTCTTCCCTCTCACTCATTTCTCTTATGCCTTTCCCCTTCATTTCAGGCTTCAGTGGCTGAAATTTAAATAACATCCTCAGTGGCTGCATATTCCCCAAAACTTTAGCAACCCCCACCTCATCAGCCTCCCTTGCTTGGGCCCTGAAGCCAGTGTTAAATGATGTGAAGCAACTGTCCAGCATAAGAAACCAAACTGGGACCCTGGGAGTGTGCTCATGTCAGCACTGACCCACACCAGTCATTCACTCATTCACCCCAGCCTTCAAACCCAACCTCATCAGCCCAGCACTTGAAGCAAAATCCTTTCCTTTTCTGTGTTTTGACACAGAAACATTTTTCCTCCTGATATTCCCCACTTGCCACTATCAATTGTGAGTGGAAGTGAGTTACACAAATATTAATCCACTCTCCTTTGAAACTCTGAGGGAGTTCAGGCTCAGCTCAAGAAGTGGACAAAACCTTCAAGTGGTTCACATTTTCACCCTTCCCAAGGACAGGTGGACTAAAGAAAAATGTTGAAGTTGATTCAGAGAAAAAATAGGACAAAGAACCTCGATTTCATCAATAATGTTAGGGTTTTGCTATGGTACCCTTTTAAACTAGTGGGATAATAACATTCCTATTGATTAGAGGTAAAATTAATCCAATTCACACATAAAATTAAATAATAAACTTCCCTTTCTCCACTTACATTTCCCTGGAGATGTTTTCCAGCAGAAAAATCTCTTCTGACTGAAGAGGGAAGCAGCCTGCAATTTGCTGTGAAGAAAGTTAGCTTCTGTATGAACCTGCATCCTTTCAGTAAATATCGTGAAGCGGGAGCTTCATATTGCTCCAAAACCTTACCAAATTCATATTTCAAAAACCTTACCAAAAAGTGACCTTCCACTGTTTTCACCAACAGCAAAAATCTGCTTGGTCTCTTATCATGCTTCAACTGCTTCACTGCCTGAGCTCACTTTAAACATTGCCTTTCACAGTCACTCTCAAAAAATTTGAATTTGAACAGAGTTGTGGAATTGGTTAGCTGGCAGGTAGCTAATGTATAACGTATGCACGCATTCAGTTCAGATCAAAAAAATATTTTCTAGTGATGTTTTTTTCAATACTTGATCAGCCAAAGACATACTCTTCTTCTTCACCTCCTCATCAAAATGTGACAAATTTAGTCCTGTTAAATGCTAGAGACAGTGATCTTTTCTGACTACAGCTGGTGATCAGATTATGCCCTGAAGCATAATGACTGATAACACTTCTCCTTTTCATCCCAGTTACTGGCCTTCCTGCAATGCACCTACCCCACTCTTCTGAGAAGCTACTACAACAGGCAAAAAACTAGTAATTTCTAATTGTACTCTGATAGCTAATCTGGATATATTTTTATGTTGAAAATTACTGAATAATGAGTTATGCTGTAAAAATGAGAGAGATTTTTCAGCAGAACTGCTGGATAAAAAAAAATAATTTCCCCCAAATTGCAAAGATTACATTTGCCAATAAACAAAGCGGACCTTTGTTAAGCATAAAGTACTGAGGGCTTAACATACATGAATTGAAATGTCACCAAAATCAACAGAAGATACCTTTGGACATTGAAAATCAAACATTTTCCACTGTTAAAAGAACTTAACTTTGAACTGATTTGCCCTTTAAGAAGCAGGGAAAAAAAAGTAAAAACAGAAAAATACTTTTGGGCAAAAAGGCAAAGCAGTTTCAGCTTTAAACTGGATTAGGAAAGAAGGAACAATCAGGCAATGAGTAATACTGTTAAGGTGTGAAAGCATTTCAAAGATAGGAACACAGGAATTATCACAGTGTTTCAGACCTAGGATCTCAGAGGTAGAGAACTACCCTGTCTGCCATACCGGATTAGATCTGAAGCTCATCTGCTTCCAGTAGCTTGAACCAATGAATCTCTAATAGCGGATCAGCGTTTAGCAGATCTCAGGTCAAACGCAGCATATTTCATCTTAAATCTTTGCCTTTAGCTATTATATAATTTTTAGGAAATTCATTAGCCAAATAAGAACCTATTCTAATCTTTAATCTCACTGAATTAATGTTCTCAACAACATCCTGTGCAACGATCACTACAATTTATATGCTTTTTTTCTGTATGTGTTCCTGTTACGTTTCTCCTTCCTAAGGAAGACAAGTTGAATCCTTTCATTCACTCTCATTAAACAGCTCTTTCCAATCTTTCATATAATCTCCATTACCTTATCTGAAGAGTGAAAAACACATCCCTGTGCTGAGGAGCAGCTCTTTCTGACATTATGTAAGACTTTTTTAAAACAGCGTTTCCCTTTCTTGGCTGAAAAAATAGTCAGCTGGGTGCATATGCTTTGCAGATAAAAGCTGTTTAGGAGCAGAAAAGAGTATGTGGCTAAAGAATTCTTATCTTTGGCTTTTCTCATTAATGTGACCTCAGAAATCCCAGGTGGCCCAAGCGCAGTTGCTGACTAGTGGGAAGTAGCCTTCCACAACCTAGGGAATAGCCCCAAGTGCATGTGAGCAAAGAGGGGATTTACACAGCCATGGGAAGTGATACCAGGCCATTTAAATAAGAGCTAGTTCTTCTGGTGTACATTTATTTGCCTTTACTTGCAGCATTTTTTTGGTGCCACTGTGTCGCCCAGTCTCACCTAGCCCAGCCAAAGTAACCCACTGCATGCAGTTTTGTGTCATCAGCAGCCCATACCAACATGATGATGTTCTTTCCTTTAAACTCTTGAAAGTAACAAACTGTTGATCTGGGGCCCTGTTTCCTGAGGACATCCAATAGCTACCCACTTTTCACAATGAAAATGAATTCTCTAGTCCTTCTTACTTATCCCATAAGTCACTTACTGGGTCACTTACCCAGTGTCAGAACTCACTGTGATTGGCTCTCACCACTGAAGTTGACTGCTTAGACTTCCCTATCCAATCGCTCCCTAGCATGCCTGGTGGCTCTCCCAGCCACACTGCACACTGACATCACCCCCGGTCAATCGTTTGGGGTTAATTTTTGTCTCTTTCTGTGTCTAGCCATTCTCAGCCAGCTGAGCTCCAAACCATTAATCTGTTCCACACCTGCTTCTTAACAGCCTTTGGTTAATAAAACTCTTGCTTCTGACCCAGTTCAGTGGGGTGACCTAACAATGTAAAGATGTTTGCTACCAAGGCCAGTCCCCTGAGTCTGCATTTGACTGATCTTTTAGTAAAGCTTTTGATTTATGTAATAGCCTTTTTCCTTATCCTTCTGATCATGGGAACATTGGGAATTCCCCCATTGCCAATTTACTCTCTCACTGCCTCTGGTTCTAAGATGTAAGAGCTATACTTCAGCCACCGCCTCCAGACCATCCTTCACTGGTTGCCACAAACTACCTGTCCCTGCTCTCCCTGCCATCCCACCCATTGAATTTTCCTTCTTATTTACCAAACCTACACTTTTGGTATAATAAGCAAACATTCAGATCAAACTGCTCTGCACTAAAGATCACAGACAAGGAATTAAATATTGTATGTTCTTCATTCATCTTTAATATCATTACAAGTCTGTTAAGGGATTTGTATCCATTGAACAAAAAAGCTAAAGGCATTACTGCAGCTGAATTCAGATTGCTAAATGTTTAACAAGGATGCTGACATTACAAAAGCTGGAGTCTCTGATCTCTCCTCTTGAAAGCTATTCAGGTTGGTTGCAGAGGAAAACTATGTCATGGGCACCTGGGCACCTGCATTTTATTCTGTCTCAGTAACCCCCTCTCAAAGGAAGTGAAGCCATAAGGTCCTGTCCCAGTAACAATGAAGAGAAACTAATGAAGAGCTGGTTTATAGCCTTTTCCCAATCCTGATGTCCTGTCTGTTTCTGGAGGGCAAGTATAAAACATGTTTTTCAGTGCTACAGAAGGAAGTACAAGTAATTAGTCCTGACCAGGCAATTCACACATGAGGTTAGTCAGGCCCCTCGCTGGTTTTAAAGCAGAGAGGACAAGCAGCAGGCTGAGTGGTCAGTGAGATGAGGAGGTTAGCACCAGCGTAGGGGAAGGCAAATGGGAGCCCACATACATCAGCAAAAATGGGATCTGGGTGAATGTTTTTAGGGAGCCTACCCTGGTCCTTTCTCCTGTCCATATTCCTGGCTTTAACAGCTCTGTGCCCTGTGAACAAGTTCTGGAGGAGCCTGTTTAACCCACCAGTTGCATGGCTTGTGCAAAAGGGCTTGCTGCTCCATAGAGGTGCTCCCTAAATGACCCAGTGAAGGCACCACACAAACCTCTCTCCATTCGCAGACCCAGAAGCCTGCTGCCCTTCTCTCACCCATGGCAGGAAGTGGCATTTTGGCCTCTCCTGAAGTCAGATTGCTTGGCTCAGAACATGCCATGTAACACATCAGAGACAGACCACATGGGGAACTGTTGTTTTTGTGTTCAGAAATTTCAACAGTACAAGTGTTTGACTTGGAATAGATGCAGTTCCCTCTCAAAGTGGAATATTTTCCTCACCTTAATACTCCATGAAGGCTGAATATGGAGTTTTCTTTCTGAAGCATGGCTTTTATTCCTTCAAGTTGCATAAACAAGCTCAAGCTAGCTCTGTAATGTTTTACTCAAATAAAGGATTTCATAGTGAGTAGCAGAGGTTCTCATGGTTCTAACCTTTGCCCCAGGGCTCTGTATGTGGCACAGCACACATGGCTGCACCATGGGGCACATCTGCCTTCCAGTTTATTGCTGATTTTGTTCACTGTCAGAGAAACTGGACTAGGAGTCCACTGGGCTCTTTAAACTTCCATTAATAGCATAAGCTGCCAACATTTCTTTGGTTTTAAGAATCTGAAACTGGGCATCTTGACTAACAGAAATGTACTCCTGAATCATAAACACCTTCAATGCCTGTTACTGGCTTTAAACTCTGGCCTCTGTGTCCACTTCTTCCTGGTTGCAGAGCATTTCCATTCAACCACCACCTTTTGCTTTCTTTATCAAGCAAGTATACTAACAGTATCATAAAGATCCTGCTATATTACCTAAGCTCAGGAGAATTCATCCAACACTTACCTTCAAAAGCCACAGAACTAGAACTTTGCTTTTAAAACACCTGGCTTTTAAAATACAAGGAGTAGTCAGTCGCTGTGCATGGGTTTGCTCAGACAGAGCAGCTCCCTGGCTTTAGGGACACCGGGTTCACTGCCTGTGCTATAAAAACCATAGCAAGAGAGTATTGCCTTGTGCAGAAGAACAACACACTGCATTTTTGGAGCAAGTAAGAGATTTTTGCTCTGTTTCTACAGGACATTCAAAATGTTCTTCTTTAAACAATTATGACTCAACTTCACTTTGTATCAGGCCTTAACAATTGTATGATTTTTGTAGTAGTATAGTGTTCAGTCTGTACTCCTTTTATAACCTTGGCAAGATTTCCTTATCGCTGATATATTTCCCTCAGCAGTATGTTTTCACACTGACTGCCACCCTCAGTTGGAACACTCAAGTAAAAATCTATATACATATTCTATAATTGCATACACATAATCCTTTCAAATTTCTCAGCAGCAAATACACTCCAGATGATTCCGAGGCTGGTGTACACAGTCCTGCCAAGAAGCAGAGGAAGAAAATCTAACCTCAAACTTTTCTGTATTTTAAATGCAAGCTGAGATGTTTCCTCTCCCTCTTTCAGGAATTGTTCACATAGTATCAGGCTTTTCCTCACTATTCTTTTATTCACCGTGAATAGTATTTTACTCCTCAGCTATTCCTATTGACTTCAGTGGTTCTCCAGACAGGGTAAAGGATTTGTCAGTGTGGATCAGATAGCAAGGTCAAGGCCTTGAATTGTAAAATCTTCCTTGCCTGGCATAACATTGTAAAGTACTGTGAACATTTACCATACTCTGAGACGGATGGCCAGCATAACAGTATCCATAGTGTCCAAAACACTCATAGTGCTTTTCAACAGTATACCAGGCAAGTAAGATTTTCAATCTATGGCCCTCACTCTGCAATCCAATCCCCACAGATAAACCTTCACCCCTATACAAAGTACTATTGAAGTCAATGGGGCTCTAAACAGATGCAGAATATTTCCCGAGTGACACAGATGGAAAGACTGCGGGTTTAAGGCTAGAACTTGACAAAGCCAATTCTGCCCTATGCAAGTGGCTTCTGATTTCTAGAGCTAGATGACTTTAAAAGCAAATGACCTGGTCTTAAGGGTTTTGAAAGTGACATTAGAGAGTAATTTGAGGGTTTAAATGGTTGGTCTTCTCCAGAAATTATTTGCATTATTGACCACAATGCTCAAACACTCTCACATCTCTGCTTTGTATTTTGCTCCTTGGACAGGAGCTTGCACATACACCCCTGGTCTGATCCTTTACTTGCTGTACAGCAGTGCGATGCTGATTACCACACCCATCCTTTAAGCTCCAGTCCAGTGAAGAGCTTGGGCTGTTACTTTAAGCATGTGAACCTCTGCCATTGTCATTATTAAGTCTGCCCGAGTGTCTGCAGTTACACATACACTTAAGTGCTTTGCTGGATGAGTGCTCTTTGTTTCTGGAAGGTAGAGGAGATGCGGGCCTGGAAACATCAACTAGCACAGGCCCACCTCTCATTTGTCTCACTTTTATAACTTTGAAACTCTTCCTTCACTTTGGTAATAATGTAAAGTATCAACTAAAAATTGCAATGCATGCATTTCATTTGAGTTTTATTACCTTAACAGACAGCATTAGATTACAAAAGAGGACATTTTTCTTCTCAGTTTTAGCTTATTCTTATGATTTATGATTAGATACAGCAAGAGTTCATAAACTTCCCTGACCTGCTGACAGTTTTTACAGGCTCCTTGATTTATTTCCATCTCAAACTTAACAGCTTTCATGTGACTGATATTCCTAGAGTCCTGGCATGGCTGCAGCACAGCCTGTGAGAGCTCTTCTAATCTCCATGTTACTAATTTAAATGAAGTCTTGGTCTGTTGTTTAAAAAAGACATTCGTCATCTCACGGAGGTTTACAGATCCTCTTGTAATGTAATGTCAGACACTTCTGAGATATGAGTTTTATAAAGCCTCCTGATATTGAGTGTTGTAAGACACATCAAGGTCACTTCAATATGCCGAAGAAAAAAAACATTTGCAAAACAAGAGGAGAGGAATTCCTAAGAAACTGCATTGTACCGAGGACATTTAGAAATGATTTATACCATCTGTGAGTACATTTCAAAGATAAATCTGGTATTGGGGAGAAAAGAAGAGGGAGGATAAATCTGAATCCAGGAAAATCCACAGACATCCAGCCAACAGCTATGAGTCCCTGATAAAAAACAACTCACAGAGCAATATTCTCACAGTCATAGAGGTTGCAGCATCAACAGTTTCCCAGTATGCTCCGAAGCTACTGTGCTAACTAAGGCTGCTCTTTCAGCAAAGATGCAGCTGGCATTCTGTTTTCATTGTACACTTTCCAAACAACAAAAAAAGGATACATTTTGTAATAACAAAGACCAAACTAGTAAGGGAGAGAAAAGGGAAAGAGAGTGAGAGTGAGATAAGAAAAGTGGGTGTCTCTCTAAGCTTGCATACCACCCAGCTGAAGACAGAAAGATATCATTATTTTTGCCTCCAGAACATTTAGAAACTGGCAAAAGGTAAGTGACATGAATGTGTATGAAGGTGGAAGGAACTTAACTGGAAAACATCAAGTAAGTTTTCTTTGATACTGATGGGTACAGCAGAGAGTAAATAGAGCAACACCCATAAATATTCGTGGAGCTTTGGAGGTTCTCCAGTGAATATGCTTAGGCATTTGAGGTCAACTGTGATCAAGCCTTAGTCTGACAGAAAATTGCTTTTGTAATATTCGTAGATCAGATAAGAAATGACAAGCAACACTAGGTTATGACACACTGGAGATATAAATACAGGTTGCCTAGATCATATGATTGATTGAACACTTTTATTTTTGCTGAAGAAATTTAGCTAGTGTTGCTGGCAATACACACAGAACACTAAATAAACGTTACATACAGTAGCTTGTCAAAATTTATAAAAGAGCAATCGACATTTGCTTTACTGTCAAAACATCAGCCTACGAGTTTCCTCTCTTTGGAAGGAGATACTGGGAAATAAAAGAACGCTATACAGCATAATACATTCAAATCACAAATGCCATGGTTAAGTCTGAACCAGAAATGATAGCTGCTCTCATGCAATGAGCTCTGCATGTCCTCAAACAAAACAATGTGCTCACGAGTCTCATTGAAGCAAACTACCAGCAGCAGTTGCTGAGACAAATGTGGATTTATCACAGAACTGCCTATTCTACAGTCCAAACATAGATACTTCCACTGCAGATAGATACGGAAAAACACTATCTCCAGGGATGTACAGCGCCTGTAACTATATTGCAGCAAAGTGGATTATTAAGAACACAATAAGACTTTACGCCTAATGTAAGAGTTTACACACATAGATTGTCATTCACAATCACACTGAAGAACCTCTAAGATTTCTTTCCACTGTCCAAGCAACATAAAAGAGTCATGTTACACATGAAATAAAAACTCCCAGCATGTATCTTTCTAGGATCACATGGTGCTTTCAACAGAAAAATCACATCCTCTGTTGGACAAAGGCTCATTTTACAGACCAGATCTATGGGATCAAAAGAAAGACTGCAGTAAATCAGCTTTGTGGAGTATGCTGATTTTCCCATGCTGGTCTGTATCTCAAGAACCACCTTTCAGCCATTTGTGTAGGAGGAAAAGTTTGTTAATAGTATTACCCTGGGAGGTGGGTATTATTCTGCAGTGAATTAAAAAGAGAAAAAGCCCAACATCCCATAAGCACCCCACCTTCTTACTCTGATGAGGGCACGGAACATATCTGCAAGGACAGATCAATTGCCAGTAAAACTACTTCCCTATTCATTCTTAATTAAAATGTTGCTAAAGAAGTATTTTTACATCTATGTGTATATCTGTTCTTTCTTATAAAGATCTCTTACAAGGAAATCCCCCTCTCTCCCTGAGTGGTAAACTCACCTGCACCAAGCCTCTGGAGAACAGGAAGTTCAATTTGGTGTCCATCAGTGAGATTTGAACCCACTGAAGATGTATCTGCAAAGATATCCCGTTCTTCCCTTCTTCCCACAGACCAGCCAGGGGACAACAAACCCTGGCAACAGGTCAAGGACAACCACTTTTTTAATTCTTCATTTCATTCCTAATTTTATCTCATATTAGTTTACTTCTGCCTGTTTCGAAATGGGTAATATCTGCATATTTGGTCATGTAGAGCAAATGCTCTCTCTAGCTGGAGAGGTATCCATGCCCTTCCAATAGAAAGATTTGAGGTCATAAAATCAGTAGGATAGTCTACCACCTCTGTGTTAACTCTCTTGTTTGTGTTTTTCATTCTTTCTTAAAGAAGACTTGACAATAACTCAATACTTTATCAAGAAGACGTGTTAATGTCTGTCTTTTAACTGTAGAAATATCAACGATCACAATCCCTGAGTTTTAGCAGAAGCTTTTCCTCCTGATATTTCCACTAGCTCCAAGGTAAAAAAGGGTATGATTGGAGCACGTTCCAGGCCAGATGGTGTTAAAGCAACCCATGACCTGACAAATTCTTCCAAACAGTCTGAGTCGTATTATTAACAGCTCCCACATATTTCAGTAAGGCAAAATACATCTACCTCTGGGGCAGTGCATAACATCATTCAGCTTCTTCCTTTATTGGAAGGAGTGTGCATGTGTCAATCTGTGTGCAATCTCTTCTATCATGGTTGACTCACCTCTCAGAGGTACCCACCTTCTTCTCACACAAGAATTGGTACTCACCTCCCAGATTTCATATTCTCCTAATGGGAAAGGTCAACAGGTGGGTGTTAAGAGGCGAAGCATGACATAGAGCTGAGAACATAACTAAAGAGGGAGAAAAGAGAAAATACATAATTTCAATAACATATACTAAATATCCAGATGTTAGTTTAAAAATCCTCACTGGTTACTTGACAGTGTCTCACAGATGGAAAACTTGAAAAAAAAAAGAGACTTCTCCATTATGCAGCATTTTTCTTTGTAACTCTGTTGTATCCTTTATATCAGCCTTTCAGCTTCCCAACAGCTAACTCAGGACATATTTACAATAAAAACAGAAGTTGGATTTGTTACAGTTTGTTGAGACTGCAGATTTCCAATTAAAGGTAGTCGTATTCCTTCTGTCTGTACAGTTTTTACTTGGCTACTGAATGTAATCTAGCTGACCCTTTAGAATACCCTTAAAAAAATCAGAAATGCTGGTCTCCTTGAGAACCCACGGAGGATGAAAGAGAAGAGTTTCTGCTTTGTTGTCCAAGGTTTACTCAGTAAAAGGTAGAGAATGTGAGACTTCACTAGTTGTATACTGATTGTACAGCTTTATTTCCTAGAACAAAGACAATGTTTCTTCAAAGTAGCACAGGAAAATAATTGTAATATTTGACATCCATAACATTTAATACTGTGGCTGGATTTTGTGCAAGTGAAGGAATTTATCCATGCCAATTAAATAATTCATTGCATAGTTCAAAAGACCCCGATTAGAGTTACACCATAAACCATATTGCTTTTCCTGCTTTAATTACTAGTTTGTAGTTACAGCACATGATGGAGTTTCAGGGCTGGGTTCCACTTTCCGCTCTGCGATGGGTTACTAGGGGCAATTTCCTTCACCTCAGCCTTCCTGGGCCACATCCTTTGCTGGCGTAAATCAGCGGAGGTCCACCAACTGGAAGGGCACTCTGCTGATTTACACCAGCTGTGAATTTGACCTCTTGACCAAGAAAAAAAATGGGAGCAGCAATGAATTTTCTGTGTTAGAAGAGTTACATGTTGATGTTGGTTAAGGCATTTAAGAAGTTTAAGTCCATTTAACAAATGAGACCAATATCTGACATCAAAGATAGGCACATAAAGAGGATACAGTTGAGTATTTTAGATCATTTAGAATGACTACATTTTGTACTATATTTAACTGATGAACAACACACAGAAACACATTCCAGGAACAGGATGCCAATTTACATAGTAGAATTTTCTTTTCATTTTCCTCCTTATATTTGATTGAATGTTTTCACTCTTTCAGAGCAACAGAAACAAAAATGCCTAGATCAGCTCTGAAAACAATTTCTTGCTGCTTTTACTACGGCTGTTCCTATTTGTCAAATGTTTTAACCAACACAGGGAAAATGGCTATTTCTTACTGATGGGGCTATAGTATGAATAACTGAACTTCAAAGATGCCGGGCCAGATTGGATAGCAAACATCAAAAGCTTTTGACTCGTGCTGAGTAAACTTTGTATTGTGACACGCAAGTTCTTATCTGTTCTGTTCCAGACTTGAGAGAGAGAGGGGCTGAATCTAACCAAATCACATTGTTTTTCCTTACAGCTGCCAACTTGGAAAAATATCAGGGCACAAAGGAACCATTAAAAACAAAACAAAAAAAGACATGTTTTTGTCAGTTCCTAAGCAACACAATATTGCCAAGATGGTGGCTCCTACGAAAATTAGAAAATATTAGTTACACATCACACTGTTATTTATTTACACTGCTCTGTGAAGCACTTTTTTTTCCCTTCTTGCAAACTGACAGATATTATGGAAAATCTGTTCTTTTGAGCAGGGTGTTTACACCACAACTGTTATGTATGTTTTGTCAGCAGCTTATTCCATTTGTTAATTCCCATTTCTATTTTAACATTTATTTTGCTAGTTAGTGAGTTGAAAAAAAGACAGAGAATGAGAGAGAGAGAGGGGAAGAGAGAGAAAGAGGAGAGAAAGAAAGGAAGGAAGAAAGAGAAAAGAAAGAAAGAAAGAGAAAGAAAAAGAAAGAAAGAAAGAGAAAGAAAGAAAGAAAGAAAGAAAGAAAGAAAGAAAGAAAGAAAGAAAGAAAGAAAGAAAGAAAGAAAGAAAGAAAGAAAGAAAGAAAGAAAGAGAAAGAAAGAAAGAGAAAGAAAGAAAGCAAGCCTAAAACTTTACATCCACCAAAATGAATCCTATTGTTGAGATTGTCAGTCATTTAAGAAAATTAGAAATTCTATCCCATTACTATGAATTACACAAATTTAAGATTAATTTATGCTTATTTATAGCACTCTAGGGTAGTGTGGGACACAGGAAACAAGTGTATTCACTCCACCTTCTTTGTTATTCAGCCACAAGGCATTTACCACATGGATCCTCCTACTCATGACAAAGCCTTGATTGCATTGATGATGCTCCATGCTAGTGAAGGATTGAAATTATAGTAAGGTGACAAGGAAGTTTAATAGCTCATGGGAAACGTAATTGCAACATCAGCTTTTCCAGCCCTTATGTTTTGTAGACTTTTACTTAAGAATTCAGCCTCTGAACCTAGAAAGTCTGACTGCTGACCTTAGAAGGTAAAAGTCACATCATGCACCATTTCAGCATTTTGATGGAAAGCTTTAAAATACAGTTGTAAATAAAGAGATAGTAAGAGTAGGGGCAATTTCCAGTTGCCACAGTGCACTTTTTTTCCACAGATACCCTATTTGTAGCATGTGTAGTCTTTCCATTACAACTGAAAGGTAACCTATCAGAGATAGCAGAGAAGAGAAGAGAACATGTACACTTCTCTTATTAAAAAGTTTTCATTTCCTGATCCACTGTTCACAGGCTTTCTGAGACACTGCGGTCTACTGTATTGAACTCCCACCTTTGAAACAGGCTGAGGAGTAATTGCTCCAAGGATATATTCCAAAACAAACACAGGAATCTGAGCACATATGAATACAGCACATCTGAATATGTTTCTACTGCACTTGTTATAATGAATTTGGTAAATGTGGAAAGAGGCCTTTAAGGAGCTAAAAGCACCATTGGTGCTCCCCAAGGAATAACACAAGACCTTGGCTTTTTCAAGGAAAGCAGCCTACAGAGTCAGGACCCTCCCAAGACATGCTTCCAGGACTTGCCAGAAATCCTCCAGCAGCACTCACAGCACAAAGTGAAAAATGTGGAACTCTACATGGAACCCAGACAGCAATGCACAGTAGTGACAGGGAATGCAAACCAGGAAGAAACGGTGCTATCACTAAAGTCACCATGGGGACTGCGGTCTTTTGAACTGATATAACTGCTGTACTAAGAGAGAAGGGTCATATTTTGACCTTCCTTCTTATTCAGTGGCAGGGGGGAGATTCTGCCTGCATCACAGTATAAACAGGACCCCTTGGAATGATCTTGTCTCCCAATGTTACACATCTCATTCAATAGAAATGTTTAAAAAACTGGTTTTGAAAGTGCATATGGCTGAGGAAGGACATAAGTGCAAAGAGCACATCTATAATCAGGGTTTGACACAAGGAGATGTGTTGCTGTATTTTTCAGTTAGCTGTAAATTCACCTCCAACACACTCCTGTCTTGTTCTTGATGGCCTGCAACAGGCAAACCTGGGATGATTGAATCAACTGAATGAAACAATATTGAGAATTTTAGATTTCATTCAACTTTATGGCAATCCTAAACCCCAGTGATGGACTGGAAGTTTAACAAACAGTGTGAATAGAACCACCGTAAGGCTTTTAGATATGGTTTGGTTTCATGTGGACTTGGATATGGTTTCACGTGGACTTCCAAAAGCTGCTCACAAAATTAACACAAAACTCTATTTCAACATTTACTAGCTTTTTCCACAGAAGGCTTGTGTTGGTGGCAGTACTACTCAGGTATTTAGGAAGACCTCAGTTTGAGTCACTGACCTAACTGAGATTTTCTGTGTGATTTTTCAAAGCTGTTGCTTCTAGGTCTCTGTCCCCTGCCCAGTGTAACAGGACTACTAATCTTCTGCTTTTTGCACTGGAGTACCATGAAAATGAATGCAGGTAAGATCAGGAGATGCAATAATAATAGTACTACCATAACACAAAGCATTTTAGACAAATTTTCACGTACAGCTACCCAGTTAGGGACCAACTTTAATCTCACTTCTGTATAACCATATATTTTAGATGACAACTGTAAATCTGTTCTTTTTTGTATAGTATTTGTATTCCTTTACTTGCCTTGGATATAGAAAACCATGATTTTACAAATCCAGTAAAGTAAAAACTTGCAAAAAGAGAGAAAATATATTTCTTTTGGAAATAAAAAAATAACTGAAAATATTAAAAAGTAACCTATGAAAGCAGCCAAGATTCAATGTAATGTTAAATATTTTCCTTCAGCTGTATACTTTTTGTAATTTAGTGGAGAACCACTTGAAACCATTCAAAGACACAACCTTTTACCTTACTCTGCTGCAAGATTAAGTTTTGTGGAGGTGACAGACAAGATGCTAAATGCTGCATATGAAGGATGCATATATTTTTCAAATAAAAGAACAATGCTCAGTGCAATCCAGGCAAGAAAGGCTGCAGATGTATTTCAAGAACTGTTAACAACACTTGAGTAATCAAGAAGGACACTAAATCTGCCCTCCTTGGCCATGATTATAATGTGCCCTATTGACACTAATCCCATTCTCTGAACCAAACTAAACCATTTCCAAGTGAAGGTGGAGATTCAGCACTCACCTCTGCCGCAGGACTGCATGGAGAATCTGTAATGGGGTACAGAGCTGGGTTCCCTTAAACCTTCATGTCAAGAAAGTTACTGCTGGATCTCTGTAGAAACAAGATGAACTGTCCCAGGAATTCTTCTGAAACTCCTCAAATCAACCTTTTATTGCCCCCCCCACCCTGCTAACCCTTCTGATTTTTATCACTAACATCATTTTTAGGCTATGCAGACATGCTGTAGGAGCATGAGAAATATTTGCTTTGAGAGAAAATTTGGGCAGCTGTAAGACAAGTATTAACTACATCTTGAATTTTCTTCTCACATATACTCTTTAACTAGTAAATTTGAACATATTTTGTGTCTTCACTGCTTTTGTGGCAAAAATAAGTCATGTCTAGTCGAATGATGAATTTGCAAGCACCCAAAATGATCTGAAATGAACAAACAATCATTTTTCCTGCAGAGTTTGCACAGATACTTACTTTATGGAGTTCTTAGGACTAAGGTAAAAATAATCAAGAGAGAATAAATATTTAGCTTGTGCTGCAAGGGGAGAGGATGTTAACATACATCTGCATTCCCAGATTTTTGTTGGAACTCAAAGCAGAAGTGGCAGAAAACCACAAAAAAACCCTGATTTCACACTATGCTCAGATTAACTACAAGTAAGACATGCCATGAATCACTTGTTATATATCTGTTTTATTCAACAGAGACATTCAAGACAATATAAATCTGCACTTTTCAGCATATACTAAGCAAGGTCTCCAAACACTTTCCTAGAATCAGAAAATTGTTTGGGTTGGAAGAGACCTTAAAGATCATCCAACCCCACCGCCATAGACACCTTCCACTAGACCAGGTTGCTCAAAACCCCATCCAATCTGGCCTTGAACACTTCCAGGGATGAGGCAGCCACAGCCTCTCTGGGCAACCTGTTACAGTGCCTCACCACTTTCATAGTGAAGAACTTCCTTATATCTAATCTAAACCTATCCTCTTCCAGTTGAAAGCCATTACGCCTTGTCCTATCACTACATAACCTGCTAAAAACTCTCTCTCCAGCTTTTTTGTAGGCCCCCTTAGATGCTGGAAGGGTGCTGTAAGATCTCCCCAAAGCCTTCTCTTCTCCATGCTGAAAAACCCCAACTCTCTCAGCCTGTCTTCATAGGACACGTGCTTTAGCCCTCCGATCATCTTCATGTTCCTCCTCTGGACACTCTCCAACAGGTCCATATCTTTCTTATGTTGGGGCCCCAGAGCTGAACACAGTGATCCAGGTGGGGTCTCACCAGAGGGGAGCAGAGGGGGAGAATCACCTCCCTCAAGCTATCGGTTCTGCTTCTTTTGATGCAGCCCAGGATACGATTGTCTTTCTGGGCTGCAAACACACATTGCCAGGCCATGTTGAGCTTCTTGTCAACCAACACCCCCAAATTCTTCTCCTCAGGGCTGCTCCAAATCTCTACTAAGCCTGTATTTGCATTTAGTGTTGTCCCAACCTATGTGCAGGACCTTGCACTCGGCGTTGTTGAACTTCATGAGGT
>VZZY01013983.1:0-18955 GCA_013400335.1 Eurystomus gularis | reverse complement strand
TTTATCTACTGTGCATCATCCTTAGGTACCAAGTTGGGTTTGCCTTAATTGGGAAAACACCAAAGTGCTACTTATTTTTGGTGTGCCTGGACACTAACCAACTCCATTATTTGAGCTATGGTTTTCTGCTGATGACCATTTTGCTGGAACATGAGCTCCGGTATCCTTCTTCAAATCCATCTTAGATTTATGATTAGACTGCACATCTGATCACAGAACAAAGGTGTCTTAATTAGCTCCTCAGTCTCTCAGGACTAGAGTAAGAATGATGAAATAAGTGAAGTTTCTCCAGAAATAGAGAGTTGTAACATTCTGCATCCAGATGCCGATTCAAGCAAAGTAGTCACAAATTTTCTAATACAGTCTGTCATTAAAAAGAAAAAAAAAGAAAGAGAGGAAAGAAAAGAAGAGAAGAGAAAAGGAGAGAAGAGAAGAGAAGAGAAGAGAAGAGAAGAGAAGAGAAGAGAAGAGAAGAGAAAAGAGAAAAGAAAAGAAAAGAAAAGAAAAGAAAAGAAAAGAAAAGAAAAGAAAAATACAAAAAAGAAAACCTTTGCTGCCCATTCTTTGTTGAGGCTAGCCTGGTAAGTGATAACCTCAGACTTAGTGTGACCTACCAGCTTTGGCTAACTTTTGTCTTAAGTGTCTTGCTTCCTCCGCAGAAGAAGTGCATGTGCCCGTCTGTCCGGTTCTCTGCTAAACCTACTCTTGCACTTACTTCACCACGGGGCTGATGCAAACGTAAACCCCAGGCCCATCTCTGTACACTCTGAGCAAGCGGAGAAAGGATAGCTGAGTTGACACTGAAACTTGATCCTTTCATGTTGAAAAAAATAGGTCCTTCACTGGGTGCAAAATACGTGTGGCGAATATATTTTTCTCAAAAG
This sequence comes from Eurystomus gularis, assembly GCA_013400335.1. Lineage (NCBI taxonomy): Eukaryota > Metazoa > Chordata > Aves > Coraciiformes > Coraciidae > Eurystomus > Eurystomus gularis. The sequence continues at coordinate 18,071 of VZZY01013983.1, read as the reverse complement.
TGTCTGTGGTATATCTACATATATGTGTGACAGTAAAAGCTTTTTGTGGAAAAGATGTTACTTAATCTTTATAAAAGATTGGCACAGACATTTTTTTAAATTTTATTTTAGGGTTTCTCTTAAGGAGGACAAGTTTTTGGCAACTCGGGATATCTTACTGAAAGACTAGAGACTTTGAACAAAGAGAATATTATTTGTGCAGAGTTGCTGTGGCTTCTGATCATTTCAGTTCTCAGTCTTTCACAAATCAAAAACCCAGAACCCAGCAAGAGAGCACATTTTCAGAACTAGTTCCCCATTATTAATTCAGATGGCAAACTCTCTAAACTGAAGTGTGTTTTTCTCAACGTAAAAATAAATTTTCAGGAACACTCCATTTCATGGAGACAAGAGAATGTTTACCTCTCAGTAGCATTTCATCAAGTAAACAAGCAGAGACTGCTTCCATTTTCCTCACTCTCCCAGATGTAGATGCACTTGATTTTTATTATTCACGCTATGCCATTTGCAAACCTGAGGACTAAGGAGAATTCTCTGTGCACTGCATCCAGACAGTTTTAAATATGTGTTTTACCAGACATTCACTACTTTCCCTGCACTTTATAATTACTTCTGTTGCTTCCAAGTCTCTCTACACAAAGCAAATAACACCGATTTTTTAAATCTGTCTTCATAAACAGAGTATCTTGTGTTCATTTAATATTAAAATACCTGTAACACTTGGCATGTGCAGCAGAATGCAGGAGGACAAACACTAACAAAGGAGTCAAAAATATGATAAACTATTACTTAAGGGGAAAAGTGTTCCTGACAGTTATTTAAGTGGTGACATGATCTAGTGGCCATCTCTATTTGACTGGAACAAACTTTCACTGAAGAGCACTATTTTGGAAGATAAAAACACCTCCAGGTGTCCGTGACAGAAGAAGTTTAAGATCATTCAGCCATCTCAAAATGAAAATCATAGAATAGTGCCAAATCAGCTGTGCATTTATCACTTCTTTCTTTAATACATATTTTTAGAAACTTGCTTAAATATATTTCAGAAGCTAATCACAGTTTATTTTTATTACTCAGCCACAAATACTAAATTGCCAAATGTGTGTCTCCAGCTTAGCCTTTTTTTAGAAGACATATTCATATGATTTATTACTTTAAAATAATTTTTATCAGTGGAAGAGCTAAATAGCAACAGTTCATGTTGGAACAGCATTGAAAAATAAATTTTCCTTGGGTTTCAACTACCATCACTGTCTCCCACTATGTGCATTTCTTTCTAATACTGAAGTTAGGTTAACCACCTTATTTTAGCAGTTCATATCACTGTGCTTCAGTGTTGAACTCTAATTTAAATATATGAATCCTCTTTGTAATCTCAGTCAGAAGCCCGTGAAAAGATTACAATATGTTGCCCCATACGGTCTGCAATTCTTTCTTGTATTTCTCTCTGTAAATTTTATTTAACTGAACCGAAAGGTAAAGGAAATAAATAAATTGCTTCTCTAGTTGTAATTGCATGGAAGCTGGTGATAGCACATTAACAATATTTCATTTTTCACTCAGAGAAGGATTAACATGAGCTGTGTATATATGGTCAAAATGCCTAAGCTGTGTGTTGCTACAATTAAGACAATGTTGAGCACCAAATCACAGCAGCTGAAATTTCTGATTTCAGCCTTTTCAAATACTTAAAAATTGTTCAAAAGACTCCTTTCTATATTTTTCTCCTAGTCTTTCTTTCCCTATTTTTTATGTTTAATTTCTGCCTTCATGAGAAAGTTTAACACCACAACTATAATAACTGCTGGCTATGTACTATTATGCTGTTGCATGAAAATGAGATCAGTGAAACTTTTTAGGTATCTTTCCTCAGAACTAGCGCACATACTAAGATTAACAGAAAACAGTAATTTTATTTAAGAAGTTTAGTCAATATATTTTTTCAATCTGTGGAAAGGGGCTTAGCTCTCTTCTGAGAGACAGAACCCGGAAATCCATTAGTTCATTTATTCTGGATGGTTTTTAAACTAGACAATAGTCCCTGGCTTTATCTGTAGCTGTATCTGCATTTTCCACATTCAGACCTTGTGGACGGGGTAAGTACATTAAGCCACAGCTTCACTGGATACTCTTCGGCAAGCGAAAAATCTCTTACTATTTCTGTATTTCACCAATAAGTCCAACTTGAAGGTAAAATATTTCTGCAGGATGATTATATGAAGCAAATACTTCCCCAGTAAGAACGACAGGTTTTGAGCAAAACAAAGCATCTAGTTTAACAGGGGCTTCTTTACTATACTGCAATATACTGTGAAAATAAGGAAGCAGTTTCCCTGTGGATTAATAGTTTAATTTCAGGGAAGAATTTTGAAACAGTGATGGGGAGCCCTCCTTCATAGACCTGTCACCAGCAGTGCCCACAGAACACAGAAATAGCAAGCTTCACACTGAAATGGGAATAATGCTGTTCAAAACAGAAGACAGCTCACTTCCCGCAGTTCCTACGTGGCAGTTTGTAGGATGTTTGCTGCTAGAAGAGTAAAATTGCACACTTAAAAAATGATGGCATATCTGACATAGACCAGATAGAAATCAAAATTTATGTTTAGGAGTTTTTAGATTGTGTCATTTCATATTTTTTTAAATCCATGATTCTAAATCTGCCAGATGCAGTAGCCAAGAAATTCTGTGGATCACAGAACTGGCTGTTTTATCTATGTCACCTGAGTAGAGGAAGATTTTCTTTGGTGCTGTTAACCAGGTAGCATCTGAGGCCAAAAGCAAGTGATGTGCAAGAACAACTCCTGCAGTACCATTATGGAAACAAATGTGTAGTCATGGTATAAAAATAGACCCCTGTGATTTAGGGATTCAATTTTTTTTAAATTAGTATCAATATATAAGTATAGCTATTCTATTGGGTTATAAAGCTGCATACTGTCCTCTCTACAGATAAAAACAAAGTGAGGTTATTTAAAGAGAAAAAAATCTTGTTTGTCTAGGTTTTATACCACAAATCATTGTCTAATCCTGTACTCTATTTCTTCTCCACTTTTTTCTTTACTTACTGCTCCTCTATTGAGGTACAAGTAATTCTCAGGGTTAATCTAGAGCAGATGAACATGGTTTTCCCATGCAGCTTGCATAGGGATCAGCCTTAGGCATGTTATAAATAATTAGTGAATAGGTGATCTGATACTATAACAAACATTTTGATTAATGTGTTTGTTTCCAGAGTGTCATTCATAAAGTTTAATGAGAAAAAGAATTTCGATGCATGGCAAAATGACAGAAATGCTTCTTTAAAAATTGTTGACAGTGGGAGCTGTGGAGTTTCACAGACTGAACTTCTAAAAATATCAGCTGGATCTTTATAACACCATCCTTACAATGCACAACAAAATGATTCAGAGTCAGCAGGCACTATGTTTTCTCCTCTTGAACCAAATGGGTTACAATACCACCAAATCTGATGGTATTGTAACAATCTCAAAAGCTGTAGCCCTCCCAACCTCCACTAAAAATAAAAAAAAATTGCTTAGCACCATACAGCAAAACACTTCCTAATTCATTGTTCAGAGGTTCTCAGTACTTCATGAAATGGAAGGATGAGTTCAGAGGATTTCTTGGGGAAGGAGGAAAGGGAGAGGGGGAGCTAAATCAGACATGTCAGGGATCGTTACCTACAACCCTGAGTGATAAGCAACGGACATACCAAGAGAAAGCAGTATGCATCCCATAAAACCTCTATAAATACCATTCTCAACATTACTGTTGTTTTCAAAATATCACTAGTCTTTTAAGCAAAAAACAAACCATGTGAAATCAACAGAAAACAATCTCATGACTCTTGCATCTGGGCCAGGGACAGCCACACCAGGACAGCTGAAAGGCCTCACTGTTCCTTTACCGTGTGTCTGCAAGCATCCCAGAACAGACCTGTAGGGAAGGGTACATATCTGAACAAGCCTCTAGCGTTACTTTCCCAAAACGTTCTTTGGACCTCCAGACACTTTTGTTTTAGGCACTGTGGATGCAAAGGTGGCAGAATGGGCTAGGTGAATGTAACAGCTAGCTGAAGACAGCAGGGCAGCTGGCCAAGGCAAGGGAGCTGGTCACGCAGGCGAATGGTGCTGGTAAGACCACATGTGGTGGTTCAGTAAAGCTATGGTGGTTCAGTCCCTGCCAGGAGCTGAGCCACGTGGCCGTGGCCACTGCCCCTCCCACCTCGGATAAAGGGAAAGGCAGGATTGCCTGAGAATGCCTTTTTTAGGGTTGAGATAAGGAGAGTTTAATACAATGACACACAAGAAACAATCGCAGAAACAACAGCAGTGTTAACAGTGAGAAAAACTGTGTACAATATAAGCGATACCATATGGACAAACAGACAGAGCGGCCCCGCCACACATGCGCAAGTCACACTGGGGAACCCAGAACTGGCCCTGGGGCATGATGTCAGCATGGTATAGAATAGCCTGGCTGCACCAAATTAANGATGAGGAGAATTTAATACAATAACACAGAAGAAACAGTTGCAGTAATAACAGCAATGACAACAGTGGGAAAAACGATGTACAAAACAAGCGATACCGTGTGGGCAAACAGGTGGAGCTGAGCAAGTGGCCACACTCAAACCAGTCGGAACTGGCCCTGGGGCATGATGTCAGCAAGGTATGGAGTAGCCCGGCTGCACCAAATTAACCCATCCTGGCCAAATCAGGACACCATGCCAGCCCAGGAGCTGCCTGAACAAAAACTACTGCAACGTTCTGAAGGCTGAAAGGCACATGTCAAATTTGTTGCTCACTCTTGGAATGTTAAGCCTGTCTTGGCAAAGGATGCGGATGGGTAAGTCGAAGAGGCAGGATTTTAATATGGTTGCAGTCACACGTCCTACATAATCTTAAATAACCATTCACCTTGTGCTCTGATGCCTACAGGACAAAAGGTATTTTATATCCTGGTGCAATGTGCAGCTTCAGGTCTCTACTGTGGTATTACAGCTGAGCAGCTCTTAGACCAAACAGCCACAGAAATTGCCTTTAATATAGCTTTCAGATTTAAAAGAGCGTTCAGGGGATGGTGTTCTCATCCATACCACAATTTATTCAGTGAATAGCATGTAACTGCATAGGGCTCTTCTCTTCCTCCAAATGTAATACTGTGAACTTAATCATAGAAGCTTGCATCTGATATCAGTTCTTTATGTACACTGATTTTTTGACAAGTATAACTTTGAAAAATATTAAATGTCTTAATAAAAATACTGCAGTTACTTCTGTTGGATGCTCATGGCAGAAGAGGCACCTAATACAAAAATATTCAGAGGCTGGAAGTTCAAATGGCAAGTTATGACCATACATTGTGGAGTAATGTGAGAAAAAGAATTTCCAATCTGTGTTCCTACTGACTAGTAACATGTACCTTGATGATTAGAAGCATATCTTTCCTCTTACCCGCTACTGACAGAAAAGAGCTTAATGTCTGTGTTTGTTGTAAATCAAGGCATAAATATTTTTCTATTAGTATTTGTTTTAATAGGATGCATTTTTTTTTGTAAGCCACATCCTTGAAAGTGGACAAATTCTGAGATTATATCTATTTTTTACTGGATAGTTATAAAAGCTTTAAAGAACCTGTCTTTGAAATAAAGACTTCACAATAACCACATACATTAAATACTTCTCATTTTTAACATTAATTATTAAAGAACTCTGGAATTTCTATGGCAACAGCATACTTAATAAGATCCCAGTAGAATGTATTAAGATGAGCTGCTCTTGCTGTCTCACACAATAACCAGTAAGAACTTGTCACCTAAATCAGAATTTCAAGTATGATTGCTAAGACATTTCCGGGAAGATAGTGGAACAAAACACATGTGTTCTTAACCTTCACTTTATTGGCTTCTACTCTCTGAAGACTGAGCACCCTTAGCAACCACATATTCAGACTTTATCCCTTTTATTGGATATTCCATTCCAACTGCTATTAGCACAGAGGTCTCAAGGGAATAACTACTCAGAAGACATGAGTCTTTTGAAACCATTCTCTCTGTTGCAAAGGAAGTTTTATTCTATAGTGAACAATTTAAAACATTAATAGTAGAAGTATCATTACATAACTTGAGAGAGGAAGGATCATAATACTTTTCAGTACAGCTGCTAAAAAAAACATTTAGAAATTATTCAAAGCTATCAGGAATTAAGATTAACCATACCCTGAATGTACGCTCATTGATTAAGACACACAAGAAAAATAAAAGTTCTTCTAAAATAAGTTTAGCAAGAAAGATGGAAATATAGACCCTTGCATTTCCATGAAGCTACTTCTCTGAGTTATATATTGCTGATACTCTATCACCTTTAAGTGAGGCAATATACTTAACTAGAGCTACAAAATGCTGTGTTGTTCTCAGTTTCCTGGGCTTTGGAATACTTCAAACTTCTTTATTAGAATAACCTCAGTAGCAGATCAGACTTATTTGACATGGTATGACTGTCTCTTTGTGGCACCTCATGCATCCCCATTCTGTCCCCTATAACTACTGTTGAGCTCTAACTAACATTTATTTTATTTGTTCTGTGTTAAATAATGAAAAATAAGGAAACAAAGAAAAAAAAACCCTCAGGACAAAAATCTGTTACTCTGCCTCTGAATACATTGGGACAAGTGCACATCACAAAACATCTAACATCAAAATTCTTAAAAATATTTAAAAATTAATGAAGTGATAAGGAAGGCACATATCCACATTGGATCTTTTTGCTTGCAAGAAAAAGAATAGGAAAAGGACTTTCTCCACCTATACTGAGGAATTACAGAAACATTTTCTATGTCTTTAAATAACAAAGGGGAGGCTCAACTTCATTACTTTAAAGCCACTTCTAAGAGTTTATTCAAAGAGTATTGAAGCCAATAGAAAGACCCACCCTTTCATTTGCTGCACTTAATCTGGATGATATAAACAAGCACAGGAAGTTAAGCATGTTCTTGGAGAAAAAAAAATAAATTTCTGATTTCATCTAGACAGTCTGAATGGCGATATCATTCAGGCACCGATTTAAATGAGTTTTCTGAGAGAGATTACAGTTTAAGCTTAAGTGACTGTTCAAAGAAAGTAGGTATCAGTAGTTTAAGATGCAGTAAAAGAAACCATTATGTCCTAGGAAGGAATGAGAAAACCTCACCAAAAAAACCCACTTCTGTAAAATTTGTACAGAATCCCCAATAAAAAACAGAGAGATACCTATTCAAAGTCAGCCTTAGCCATAAGCCATAACAACAAAAAAGTAAAATTAATATTGCACCAAAATGGAAATCATGAAAGAAAACTCTGCTTGGTAGGGCTGAAAAACAATGTGCCAAGCCCATCTTCACAAGGCATAGACGTAAGAATCTTAATTTTGAGCAAATCATACTTTGGGTTTAAAATGCAAGAAATCCTTACTGTCCTTAGAAATACACAAACCCAAAAGATAAATGAAGACTAAGTTACAGAGGGGAGTGTTCTTCTAAAGAACAAGTAATTCTTGTCTGCTTGACTAATCCATTTTCTAGTTAAATAAATTAACATAAACAAAAAACATAAAAAAAATAGCTCTGTAGCAGCAGTTACCAAAAACATAACACCACACACAAGAATTTGTGGTGTTCTTTAAGTCCCCTACTAGTTTAAAGTAAATTATTTTTGTGGTCATTTTAGTCATATAATAAAATGTGGCTAAAAATTTTCCCTCAGCTTTATCTCAAATAATGAACTACTGTATTTGTTCCTTTGCACTTTAAAGTGAGGAGAAAAGAGTTTATCTTCCTGAAGTAGCTGAAATAGAAATAAATTCTTTTTTTTTTTTTTTACAATTAATATTATTTATCTCAGAAAGTTCCCAGTTTGGACTTGTCCCAGCCTACACATCAGCATATTTCATTCAATTGCCAGCTGTGTTCTCTGTACTAGGAAGAAATAGGTTCACATGAATGTGGAGCCAGTCCAAAGTCCTGGCTGTAGATAATGCTCCTAATTAGCCATTCCCAGGGGTTGATGTGCAAAGAGGCACCAGTTTAACACTGTTAAAATTATTTCTGATGAGTTCCCAGCATCTTTACTGACGGAATCACTCAAAAATGGCTTCAGAAGAAAATGTAATTGCTTTCAAGGATTAAAATTTTAATCAGAAGTATTCAATTAGCAGTTAATGTCGAGATATACAGTTTAGATTTTTATGCAAATGTATCATTCTAATATTTAGTCTTGAAGATAAAGGCAGTTCACAGCAAATATGGTTCTGTCTCTCAGCTCATCAAGTTAGTGATCATTTACTTTGAAGAATATTTTACACTTGCTACATTTGGAAGTGTGGAAATCAGTTCACTTTTGCCCCTTCTACTGTAATTAATCTTTGCATTAGTTATTTGAGGCGACTCATAACATGCCTTCATGGGCATCTGGTGGTTCCAAAGAGATCCGACCAACATAAGATAAATAATATATATTAACTCTGTAGCCAGAACTGAGATTTGCAAGAGCTTTTTCATACTTATTTCTTTAACAGCAACAATTCTGGAATGACAGATCCAGAACTAAAAACTGCACAGTTACTACGAATCAGCTCTTAAGGACTGCTGATAAAAATTTCAGAACCCTTTTTTAAACTCTTCCCCTAAAACATTATGTATTCTGAGGGCACAAGCCAGTATAACTTGCAGATAAGTAGATGTAGAGATATTCTACTGGTTATTCCAGAATTATGTCACTTTTCTTAATCAAAATCCAGCTTTAGTTATATGAAGTAGAATTTTATATTCATGATTAGAGATAAATTTCATTATCATGTATATTTAAATTAGAAAATACTACATTTACATTTGCTTGTTTGGGATTTGACAATATATCAAAAATCTGTTAATTAAAAACTCCCCATAGGGCACGGAAATATATGAGACTATTTCTTAGCTTCCATAAATCTCCTTGATTTTCCAATATATATCATACAATATGCTATTTTATCCTTGCAATGTAGTCAGTACATACCAGAAACTCAGAGAAATAGTTAAATAATTTAATTTCTCCTCAAAAAATGCATGCAGTGACTGTTATAAATGGCACAATCTTTTCTTCTGTAGAATCTAAGACAAATAGGTTTGTTCAAAGGCCTGAACAAGTGAGAAGTATTGAAAAGATTTAGAACTGACCCTTCTTAGCTGTCTAAATTATATTTCAGTGTTATTTATGTCTTAATTTTCCCATTTCTATTTGGAAATCTGACATGAATATATGACCGTAAGCATCAATGTACACAAGTTAGCTTAGGCAGATTTTATCTGCTGAGAATGTAACCTTACAAATCTCATAGTCTATGAGGCTGTAACAGATGAAATTACTAATCTAAAATCACAATGAAACAAACAAGCAAACAAGGCATTTCCCTAACCATTACTTTAATCCAATCTCTAATTAATATACATTAAAAAGTTTATAGAGCAACCAGCATTTTGATTATTGTCTTTTTTCTAAGGGTGTAAGTGCTCACAAGCACTGAGAAAGGCTAATCAAGCATAAGGCTGATGTACTCCTGGGTTACTTTTGCTTTAGGTAAAGTAGTTCTGATACAACAACCATCAAGGATTGTCAGTGCTTTAGCCCCCCCCCCCCCCCAATATAGACTGTTGATGGCATTACTGGTAACATACTTTTGTATCACTATTTTGGAAAGGTAAAGTCATAAATAGTCTCTCCTCTAATTTCTTAATTAAGGATCACATCAGTATCACATGAAGATATTTCAATGCACGTATATCAGTGATGACATAATCACAATCTGATTCTTCAAAATTTGAAGTTGATTAGAAATAATACTTCATGTGATTTTCACACGGCTTTTTACAGAGCCAATTACTAACATAAGCTTTGTGGTATGTTGACAGCATAAAACCGAGGGAGAACACAGGTTATGATGGTCTCAGTGTATACAATGAGAAGTAATACACTGAGATTTGAAAAAGCAAGATTTTACCTAATTTTCAGGATTTGTTTCTTCACCTTTTATTAAATAGTCTCCAAAGGGAAATGTGGCAGCTCAGTTTCTCAAGTCATTTAAATGCCTATGAACAAAACCCATAAAAGACTGCTCTGGAGGAAATATTCTTTGCCATGCTGTAGCCGTATGCATTTTTATGATCATCGATTTCCATAAGGCAAATGTTTAAAGAATACTAGGCAAAATGATATGACCTCTGGTCCTACTGAAGCCATGAAGATGTTCGTAGAAATAATTACAAGAGTCAAGGAACACATTTAACTTGCAAAACTTATTTTGACTCTATAACATTACAGTATACAATGGCCTTTGCCTGATAGTAACAAGTAACTCAATAAGAAGTGATGAAATGTCTTAAGATACATCTATATACATATATATATAGTATACATATATGCATACACCCCATGTGAATAACTATATTTGCAACAACAAGAAAACATGAATTTACATTCTACTATCAGTATTTTGATCCACTGGAATAATGATTTTGCTTTAGATTTCAATAATATTGAAATATAGATAATTAAATGTTTCAGATATAATTTCAGAGGAGTCTAAGCTGTTTTAGTGAACTTGTACATATGCAATAAAATTATATATTCAAAGTTGAGAGTAATGTATTTGAATTCTAACTGACAATTCATCAAACAATTACAGCAGAGTGCCCCTATTTTTACTCTGTAGATGAATTTTCAAAGAAATAATTATTTCTCTTCCATTTCCTGTTAGAATTACTGGTCATTTATAATCTACATATATGACATCACTGGCCCAAATGATCACTTAGTGGAAGATAAATTTTACACCAAAGGAACATTCTGCTGTTCATTCTTATTTTCTTTAAACAAACAAAAAAAAGAGAAATAGGGAAAGTAAAATCCAAAACAGCATGAGAATTAAGACAAACAGCGGATTTTAGGGAACTAGAGTTTAAGATTCGTAATGACTACATCCTAAAGCAGTGCAGAGAGCTCACTTACTGAAGGTGTGCTATATGACACAGAGACAGGTTTAACCACAGTAGTGGCATTGCCACAGAACTTGGTGCCCTCTTACCACAATACAACTACCAGAATAAAGAAGATGGTCTTCACTGCAGATTGTCAACAATATAAAAGTGTGTATTTTTGGTTTGTTAATGATGATAGGCATATGGGTGGAACAGAGATATAGGGGCTTTGTCTGGGCAGGACCAAGATGGTTTGCTGATCCTCTGATGTTAACCAGCCAAGAGGCTTCTGTTACATTTACACCCTAGTGTTTCCACTCCCCAACACCCATAATTCTCTGCATAGTCTTTAACTGTCCATTATATTGTTTACTCTTTCTAGGGGCGCATGGGAGATTGGGTGATACACCCAATGCTGCATTTCCTGGCCCAGGCATCTATGAAGTTATTTTGGAGACGAGTCCAATCATTTCACTGTATTCTTTCTGGGGTGCAATGTTGCCACAGGATTTACCCAGAATGGGTTTTGGGCAGTGGTGTAGATTTCAGGGTATGTTTTCAGCCATCCAGTAGTTGCCTCTACCTTGATAAGCATGTAGTGATTGCCTTGGTGGGACATAGCAGTAGTCCAATATAAATCATAGAATCATAGAATCTTTAAGGCTGGAAAAGACATCCAAGATCACCAAGTCCAATCATCAACCCAACACTACCATGACCACTAGACTGTGTCCTGAAGTGCCACGTCTACACATTTTTTAACACCTCCAGGGATGGGGACTCCACCACTTCCCTGGGCAGCCTGCTCCAGTGCTTGGCCACTTTTTCAGTATAAAATTTTTTCCTAATATCCAATCTAAACCTCCCATGTCACAACTTGAGGCCATTTCCTCTCACCCTATTGCTAGCTGCTTGGGAGAAGAGACCAAAGTTCACCTCACTACGACCTCCTTTCATGTAGTTGTAGAGAGCAATAAGGTCTCCCCTCAGCCTTCTCTTCTCCAGACTAAACAGTCCCAATTCTATCAGCAGCTTCTCATAAGACATGTTCTCCAAGCCCCTCACAAACTTCATTGCCTTTCTCTGTACCTGCTCCAGCACCTCAATGTCTCTCTTATACCGAGACGCCCAAGACTGAACACAATACTCAAGCTAAAGCATCACCAGTGCCAAGTAAAGGGCATGATCACTTCCCTGCTTTGCTGGACTCACTGTTTTTGATACAGACTTGTTGGCCTTCTTGGCCACCTCAACACATTATTGGCTCATGTTGTGCCAACTGTCCACCAGCACCCCCAGATCCTTTTCTGCTAGGCAGCTTTCCAGCCTCTCTTCCTTCCTCAAGCCTGTAGCATTGCATGGGGTTGTTGTGACTGAAGTGCAGGACCTGGCAATTGGCCTTGTTAAACCTCATATAATTGGCCTTTGCCCATTGATCCAGCCCATCCAGATTCCTCTGTAGAGCCTTCCTACCCTCAAGCAGATCAACACTCCTGCTCAATTTGGTGTCGTCTGCAAACTTACTGAGGGTGAATTCGATGCCCTCAATCAGATCATTGATAAAGATATTAAACAAGACCTGCCCCAAAACTGAGCCCTGGTGAACACTGCTTGTGACCAGCCAGAAATGATCTGCCAGGCTTCCTCATATTGACCCCATTCATCATTCTCTAGTCCAGAAAGACTTTACTTGCTTAATTTTGGTGCATGTTTCACATTCATATGCAACCCATGTAATCACTTTGGTGGTCATGTCCACCCATCAAACAGGAGCCCATCTGTATGTTACCCATACAGATGTCCACATATAGATTCTTAGTCCTGACACTCCAAGCAACACAATGGTGGGTTTGTGGTTATGGTCAGTACCTAACGGTTTCTCGTTGCTGCTCCATTCTTCTCACATTTTTCTTCTCCTTCAGCGCAAGTTCTCCATGGGCTACAGTGCTTTAGGAAAAGTCTGCTCCATTGTGGGTCTCCCCTATACCACTCTGAATATCTACTCTGCTATCTTGCTCCTTCTCTGTCCTTGCCGTTCTCTCTGTTGTTTCTCACTCTTTTTTCCCCTTTCTTCACTCTCTGAGCTTTTATTGCTGAGCACTATGTCATATGGCATAGAACATCCCCGTGGTCAGTTTGGGCCATCTATCCTGGCTATGCTAGCACCCAGCCTCTTGTTCCAGCCTACTCATTCGAGAGGAGGGGAATACAGCAGAGTGGGAAAGAAAGAAAGCCTTGATGATGTGCAAGGACTGTGTAGCAATAGCCAAAACACTGATGTGTTAGCAACACTGTTTTAGCCACAGACACAAAGCACAGCACCGCATGGGCTGCTTTGAGGAAAGTTAACTCCATCCCATCCAGACTCTTTACAATCTCCACCCCTTATTCCATATGCTTGGGTTTATGCTCAGGTCCCACGCTAACTGATGCATCTATGTACCTTCTGGTTTCTCATTAACATATTTTTCCATCTCTATACTCAAATCTTCCAACTTACTTACCTAACCAATACCACTTTTCAATATCTGATCCTTCTATCCCTTCCCCTTTCCAATATGTCTAGTTCTCATTCCCAAAATTCCCTCTAACCAATACTTAGAACAGAAACTGGGTCTATACAGTCTCATGAACCACCATCAAGGCTGTGTCAGACGGGGCTCTGAGCAACTTGGTCTAGTGGAAGGTGTCCCTGCCCATGGCAGTGGAGTTGGAACTAGGTGATCTTTAAGGTCCCTTCCAACCAAACCATTCTATGATTCTATGATCCACTGCTATATACACAGATACCGTTGCCAATTCTGTGTTATCCTCTCAACTGTCGCTAAGAACAGTTGATGAGTTGGACCCCCATCAAAAAGTTACCACACTCCCCTGAAAACACTGGAGTAGAGTCAGACAGGCACTGGTATCTGCTAAGCACCAACTTATCAAAAAACATGTGGTCATTATGAGCCAAGCAGATGAAGAACTCAGTACCCTGACAGCATGAAAGATGGTATTACTGCAAAGCCTTGACACCTGAAAGTGAAAGCAAGCAACTTGCATTGAAAGAATTTAGAAACTCTAAGCACTCTGGAGATTGAAAGAAAATGTGAAGAAGTTTACCAGTTAAAAACTAGTATCACATTTAGTACATCACTTTGTATTTTTTATATTTTGGCCAATATTTTAAGCCATCAAATTTCCTAGGCCATGATCTGAAGTCTTACACACCTCAAGAAGATAATTTAATTGCTGGCTATTGTTAGCTACTGATATTGGTCATGGTTTAGTAGTCTGATAGATAGCTCATATTCTGTGTTGCAAGCTCATATAGCCTGACTTGCAGAAGTAAGCCAGTTCAGCTACAGGAAGAAAGACTTAAATTTCTTTACATGATTTTTTTGGATGAAGTTTGAATGGACAGCAGAAGCAGAAATTGTATTCTGACCACTGACCTGACTTATCTTTCCCATTGTCTTCTGTGCAGTCTCTTGCAGCCCTCAACACATGGTGTTCCTAGAGATGGAGGGGGTTTGCTATTACATATATAATTGAAAAACTGTATTAATTCATATAGTGTTACAAATGTCTCATACCTATCCTGTTAGTTGAAAAATTTGAATTCGCAAGTCTTTGTTGGCAAATATTTACAAATATTTGAGAAGTTATTTCCATAGGTTGTCTCTTGGTTTTTTTTGAATAGTGCATCCTATATATGCAATTCTTGATAACTTTACAACACTGCAGTTTCTTCTAATCTATGGAAGAAATTCAGGCATAAAGATTTGAGTTAAGAACATGCTGAGCAATATCTTCTACTTAACACTTGGTAGACCTAGGATAACATGTATTTTCATTTAATGAAGTGCATTAATAAAGGTTGACAGCAGCATTACTGTGTAAGTATTGATTTCAGTGTTTGACTTGATACATAGCTGAATCCATATTGCCAACACAAGAAAAGTTCTCTTGTCTAAGTGATATGCCAAGTTAGTCCTGAAGCCATAATTTAGCATTTTTATAGATGCCACACATATATCAAACCTATTTCACAAAGTATAAATACATTCAGATACTCATATCAAGTTTTTTATCAGACATTTGATAAAAGGAATAAGCTACTTAATAAATAAGTATGTTTATGTTGTTAAAAAATGAAACAAAACACAAAGAACAGAGACTCTTCAGATACACTTATTCTCCCTATGATGGCTTTGCATAACAAACATTCCCCGCCACCCCCAGTAAAACAAACAAGTCAAAGGTTGGCCTACCTTACTGCACCGGTACAGAATCCACACAGCATAGGGTTAGACTAGATATGAAATCCAATGGGTGTTAAAACACAGTCCCTCCATCCCTTCTCAAAACTTCTACATTACTATTCAGGTCCATTGTCAAGCAAATTAGAAGCACATCCTAATTTAACTATGACCAGAGGACAGTGCTGCTCAAAGCAACATTAACCCTTGAGATTTAAAATATAGAATATTCCTGGTTGTAGCAAAGCTTTATAGAATTTTCTGACGAATGCTCAAAAACTATGCTTCTCAGGGAGATCATAAGTGGCAGAGCCCTGCAGAATTGTGTCTAAGTCTTTGTTTAGCAAAAATAACTCTAGTCCTAATCTCCCAATTTTGCATTATTTGTATAAGCAGCTCTTTCTTTAAATGAACATCATCTTGTTTTTCATTCACTTAGAAACTGCTAGAAATATTTTTATATGGTTCCCTAACAGCAGAAAGAGTCCTGTTAGGGTAATATGAAAGAATTCTGTATTCAGTAATGCTGAATACTTTGTCCTCATCCTTCCCAGAAAAAGCTTTCTTTGAAAAAAAATAAAAAAGAAGTAAAAATTAAGAGATTAATGACCTGACAAATTCTTAGGAAGGTGACTATAACATACCAAGCGACACCTAACAACTGTAAAGACCAAGGAATGAAGTTCCTCTCATGATGCCATCTTTTAAGATGAACCAGTTATGAGACTATGACTCATCTCATTTTTTTAGCAGTTGAAAGGATCATTGCTTGCCTGCTTCATAGGGAGGGGAGGAGAATAAGTTCCTGTGAACTTTTAAGTTTTTTTCATCTTATGAAAACCACTTTATTTTAGGGATTAGATTGACTAATATGGCTAAAGTTACCCTTATCTAGCATCTTATTTGAAACAGAAGACTGGCAACAACAGCAGTAACAGCTGTTATTAAGACAGACTGGAAGAGTTCATAGAACCATAGAATGGTTTGGGTTGGAAAGGACCTTTAAAGGTCATATAGTCCAATCCCCTTGCAATAAGCAGGGATATCAGCAACTAGAGCAGGTTGCTCAGAACCCTGTCCAGCCTGACATTGAATATTTCCAGAGATGGGGCATCTACCACCTCTCTGGGCAATCTGTTACAGTGTTTCACCATCCTTACCGTAAAAAGTCTCTTCCATCTATCTAGTTTAAATCTACCCTTTTAGTTTAAAACCATTAGCTCTTGTCCTATCGCTACATGCCCTACAGAAAACTTTGTCCCCATCTTTCTTATAAGCCCGACTGAAAGGCCTCAATAAGGTCTCCCTGGAGCCTTCTCTTCTTCAGGCTGAACAACCCCAATGCTCTCAGCCTTTCTTCATATGAGAGGTGTTCCATCCCTATAAAAATTTATGTGGCCCTCCTTTTGCTGAGGGTTCCAAAGCTGGATGCAGTACTCCAGGTGGTGCCTCACAAGAGCAGAGTAGAAGGGCAGAACAACCTCCCTCAACCTGCTGGCCACACTTCATTTGATGCAGTCCAGGATATGGTTGGCTTTCTGGGATGGAAGCACATGTTGTGGGCTTATGTTGAGCTTTTCATCCACCAGTACCATCAAGTCCACGAGGCTGCTCTCAATCTCTTCATCCCCCAGCCTGTATTCATACCAGGGATAGCCCCAACCTGGGTGTAGGACCTCGCACTTGGCTTTGTTGAACCTCATGGGCCCAATTCTCAGGCTTGACCTGGTCCCTCTGGATGGCATCCTGTCCCTCAGGTAAGTCAACTTCAGGTATGTCTGCTCAGTCAGAGCGGACATCTGCTCTGATAACATTCGTTATCTGAAGCAAAGTTGTTGCCTTTTGCTTGTCCTCATCCACATAAAATAGGGGTCCTCAAACTTTTTAAACAGGGGGCCAGTTCACTGTCCCTCAGACACTGTCGGGGCCGGACTATAGTTTGGAAAAAAATGAACGGATTCCTGTGCACACTGCACATATTTTATTTGTAGTAGTGCACAAAAAACAAGAAAAAGAATGCCGTATCCGGCCTGCAGGCCTTAGTTTGAGGACCCCTGACATAAAACGTGTTTTTTGACTGAGTTCTCGACAGCTAATTCCCTATGCTCTACAAGTGACGTCTAAGTCATTTAGATAAATACGGCACCTCTGCATTTTCTGATGGATTCTGCTGCAGTTGCATAGACTAAAAAGTTTCTTGGCAAAGGAATTTCAGAATATGACATGAAAAAAATGCTGTAATGTAATTTTATCTATTTTCAGACTGTATTATGTGGAAAAAAATTTGTATTTTCCAGTTCCAAAATATATATATAGAGAAATAAGACTTCAGTATTCCAGTAGTACAAATTTGAAGTGAGTGGAAGTTGATTGTCCATTGAAATGCAGAATCTTTAGGCATATTTGTAGTTCCTGTACTTTTTCTAGATTAACTTTGTGGCCTGACCTGCTATCCTGAAATCTTTATTATTTCAGGACTTACTTGGTTCTCCCACTGAACATACTGGACCTTCAAGAGGGAGAAAGTGTAGAATGATCTGGATCTCCTGCAGTTTCCTACAAAGCCTTGTGCATTGTGCCAGACATAGCCACTGACAAGACTGACATGTCTAATGCAGCCCACATTGCCTCTAGTGATGTACAAGCCATCAGCTGTCAATAGGAATCAACGGGCTCCAGCTCCTCCATATTTTCCTGTGAGGGTTTTTCAGTCATATTGTACACTAACTAAAGCATTATTTGACAGTAAAATTTATAATTTGTAGGACATATCTGTTGTATAATCACTGTCTTGTATAGCAGGAAAACAAAATTTGTTTATAAACTTTGGTT
>VZZY01013980.1:68860-103232 GCA_013400335.1 Eurystomus gularis | reverse complement strand
GGGGGCGAGGCGGCCTCTGGTGGGCTCGTCCTGGCCCGAGGTCCCGGTACGAGGCTTCCCGGGGCCGGGGGAGCCCAGCCCAGCCCCCGCTGCCGGCGTTGGCATCCCGGGGTTCTGGCAGGGCGAAGGGGATGGAGCGGGTCTCGGTCTCGGTGTTCTGCCTCAGGCCGACAGGACCAAGCCCGAGAAGGATGGTCGCGTGGGGAGCTGGTGTTTCTGTTTTTCGTTCTGCGTTGCGGGGGCAGGCTGCTGGAAATGGCGGGGGTTAATTCTGGGCGCTGGCTTCTCAGAGGGAGCGGGAGCGCAGGAACAGTGACAAATCAGAAGATGGCTACCATTCCGATGGCGACTATGGAGAGCACGACTACAGGAATGACATTAACGATGAGAAAGAAAGCAAAACCATCATGTTACGTGGCCTTCCCATCACGGTTACAGAGAACGATGTAAGTAGCCAGCAAGGGCCTTTGCTTTCCTTGCACCCTGGGGAGTCCGCGGCTTTGTGGCGGCAGGTCTGTGTGTAGTCGCTGCTGCCATTTTGTGGAAAGCTGCATCGTGGTGGCCCCCTCTCCAACGGGTTGGTCGAACTGCCATTTTGTATCCTAAAAGGATTTAAGCTGTCACTGTTAAGTACCAGAGGTCGGTTGAATGTTAATTGGTTTCTTTCAAACACAACAGTCTATGAATAGTCTTTTTTCATGCATGTTTGGATATTTTTCCAAAGAGTGGGTTTTAAACTGCCTGCTCTCTTCTGCTGTTCTATGTAGGAGGGAAGAGGCAGATTTCCTCCTCCTTCCTCCACCCCCTCCCTCCAGGGGTGGGGAAGGGGAGAGAGGCAGAGAAAAGGTACTTATTGAATTTTTCCGGGTCTGTATTGAGGCCTGAAGTTCTGGCTGGTGGAGTTACACACCCTCGATCTCCTCAGCTGAGTACAGAGCTGCTTTGTGTGGAGACAGCTCTGCAAGTCATAAAATGGCTGCTGTAGAGCTGGCAGAGCAAGTACGCATGAGCTTGGTGCATGGTGATCTACTTTTTAAACAGAAAGGTATTGAAGGTGATCAGCTTTGAGTTTGGGTTGTTTGGGTTTTTTTTCCTTCCACGCTGGATTTTTTAGGGTGCCAGAATACAAGCCCACAGCTGTTATTTGAGGGGTGAGGGGGAGCCCGGTAAAAGCTGAGCTGTTCCGGTCTGTTGTCAGGCAGACTCCAACTCTGCCTCCGAGATCTTTGGGTGTTAGAAATTAATGTGAAGAGTCCTTTTGCACCATTTCTGCAATGGAATNGGGATTGCCGAGACTACGACAGCCGCGACAGCCGTGACTATGACAGCCGAGACTATGACAGAGACTACGATAGCCGCGATTATGATAGCCCTGAGGTGAGCGGGGCAGGCGAGCCGGGCCAGAGCCCTGGGCACTGCAGCACGGGGCAGCTTCGGCCGCCCCGGGGGGTGGGGGGGGGCGAGGCGGCCTCTGGTGGGCTCGTCCTGGCCCGAGGTCCCGGTACGAGGCTTCCCGGGGCCGGGGGAGCCCAGCCCAGCCCCCGCTGCCGGCGTTGGCATCCCGGGGTTCTGGCAGGGCGAAGGGGATGGAGCGGGTCTCGGTCTCGGTGTTCTGCCTCAGGCCGACAGGACCAAGCCCGAGAAGGATGGTCGCGTGGGGAGCTGGTGTTTCTGTTTTTCGTTCTGCGTTGCGGGGGCAGGCTGCTGGAAATGGCGGGGGTTAATTCTGGGCGCTGGCTTCTCAGAGGGAGCGGGAGCGCAGGAACAGTGACAAATCAGAAGATGGCTACCATTCCGATGGCGACTATGGAGAGCACGACTACAGGAATGACATTAACGATGAGAAAGAAAGCAAAACCATCATGTTACGTGGCCTTCCCATCACGGTTACAGAGAACGATGTAAGTAGCCAGCAAGGGCCTTTGCTTTCCTTGCACCCTGGGGAGTCCGCGGCTTTGTGGCGGCAGGTCTGTGTGTAGTCGCTGCTGCCATTTTGTGGAAAGCTGCATCGTGGTGGCCCCCTCTCCAACGGGTTGGTCGAACTGCCATTTTGTATCCTAAAAGGATTTAAGCTGTCACTGTTAAGTACCAGAGGTCGGTTGAATGTTAATTGGTTTCTTTCAAACACAACAGTCTATGAATAGTCTTTTTTCATGCATGTTTGGATATTTTTCCAAAGAGTGGGTTTTAAACTGCCTGCTCTCTTCTGCTGTTCTATGTAGGAGGGAAGAGGCAGATTTCCTCCTTCTTCCTCCACCCCCTCCCTCCAGGGGTGGGGAAGGGGAGAGAGGCAGAGAAAAGGTACTTATTGAATTTTTCCGGGTCTGTATTGAGGCCTGAAGTTCTGGCTGGTGGAGTTACACACCCTCGATCTCCTCAGCTGAGTACAGAGCTGCTTTGTGTGGAGACAGCTCTGCAAGTCATAAAATGGCTGCTGTAGAGCTGGCAGAGCAAGTACGCATGAGCTTGGTACATGGTGATCTACTTTTTAAACAGAAAGGTATTGAAGGTGATCAGCTTTGAGTTTGGGTTGTTTGGGTTTTTTTTCCTTCCACGCTGGATTTTTTAGGGTGCCAGAATACAAGCCCACAGCTGTTATTTGAGGGGTGAGGGGGAGCCCGGTAAAAGCTGAGCTGTTCCGGTCTGTTGTCAGGCAGACTCCAACTCTGCCTCCGAGATCTTTGGGTGTTAGAAATTAATGTGAAGAGTCCTTTTGCACCATTTCTGCAATGGAATTTTTTTTTCCCCTTTATTATTCAATACCCTCCTAATACTGAGTGTTGTTTTTAATCATCATCTGCTGGTCTGGTATTTTCATAAGTGCTTGGTGAAGTGCGGACTTCTGCATCTAAATGAGACAACTCAGACATTACACAGAACATTTCAGAACAGGTTTTGTTTCTGAGGTATTAATTAATGTTGTACTTCTACAGTTGTGCACAGAAATGTAGCATAATTTATGGGGAAAGCTTAATTCCAGACTCATTTATAAAGATGTCTAGATGATGCATCTTGCAGTCACTAGTTATCTTACATTAACATTTCTTCAACATTTCCAATTGCAGACATGTTTTTCAGCTTTTTCCACTCCTTAATAAAAAAAAAAAGCTACTTGCAACTGAAGATACCGGTTCCAGTTAGTGTGTAAACGGGCAGGTTTAGATCAGTTTTGAGTCTGCTGAGCAGCTGTGTTGTATGTAATGTGGTTTGAATTCTGTAAGACTTGCTGAAAAACCTACTTTGGTCTCCTGTTCTGCCCTTAAAAGAATCATTAAGGTGTTTGTTTTTCCTACATGCCTCTCCACAGTAATTTACGTGGCCTATGCCACAGCTTTGTTACTGCTGAAGAACTCTCTCTGTAGCTTTTTCTTTATGTGTTCTTTGCAAATCTACTTTTATCTCCTGAAAAAACAAAAGAGGAACTGTTAGACCAGGGGTCCTCAACCTACAGCCCACGGGCCGGATATGGCATTTTTTTTCCTGTTTTCTTGTGCACTACTACAAATAAAAGATGTGCAGTGTGCATAGGAATTCGTTCGTTTTTTTCCATACTATAGTCTGGCCCCCGACAGTGTCTGAGGGACAGTGAACCGGCCCCCTGTTTAAAAAGTTTGAGGACCCCTGTGTTAGAGGCTGAGAACTGTAGCATGAGGCTTAAGAATACATAGGTCGTGGAGCCTCCTGTTTTCTTTGCTGGGAGTCAGGGGTATTTAGTTATGCAGGGAGGGGGATACTAGCAGTGTTTGTTAGAAACACTTTGGAGCAAGCGGAGTATTTGCCCAATCTTGCACAAGTAGCCGTGGAACAAAAGATCGTAGGGGTTCAGATTCTGGATGATTCTACGTGAAGATGACAGTGGCTTTAGTGGAGCAGTGGCGTGTGTGGGTTCTCTGGTGCTCCTCAGTCTCCTGATAGGTTCTCTGTAAAAGTTTTATTTTTCTGTGAGGTAGCATTGAAAATGTTACGTTTCTGTCTACTTCTGCTTCTTTGACTGTCCTGTCTGCCAAGATAGGAAAATTTAATGGTCTGATTAAAATTCCACACAGATTCGCGAGCTTATCGAGTCCTTCGAAGGTCCTCAGCCTGCTGACGTGAGGCTGATGAAAAGAAAGACAGGTGAGAGCTCTTAATCCAGTTTTTGACATCGCCTTCCTCTTCCCCAGCCCAAAAGGGTGTCCAGAATTGTCCCCAAACTGCAAGCACATGCAATAAAAAACCCTAAAAGGTTTGCCATGGCTAAGGAATGTGGCTTTTTGGAAGACTTTTAGATAGCTGGTCGACATGTTAAAAGAAGTCTGTCTACGGGGGTTTTTGTTAACAGGTATTGGTAAGTAATTCTAGTGTAAACCCTTTTAATAGTATGTAGTCTGTTGCATGGTTACCTTTAAACGTGGATTCAAATCGAGTGAAATGTAGCCAGATAAGGGAGCTTGGTTCCTTGCCATGGCAAAATAACGAGCAGATCCCAGCAGTTGACGTCGCATTTGTAAAGCTGCTTTGTCATGAAGTAATGAAGCAGTTGGAGAGAGATTCACCTGTTTTAAAGGAACTGACTAACACAAGTATCCCGTCTATATCTGAATGCTGTCTCTAGGTGTAAGCCGTGGTTTCGCCTTCGTGGAGTTTTATCACTTTCAAGATGCTACCAGCTGGATGGAAGCCAATCAGGTTGCTTCACTCACCAAGTCTAGATATTCCTGAAAATGGAACAAGTCTGTACAGTTTAAAAAAAAAAAAGGAAAAAAAAAAAAAGGTGGAAGGAGTGGTTTGTTCCATAACAGTGATTTAAAAGAATAAAAGCTTTGTATATATTAAAATTCGTAACAGTAGGACAAAATGTCAGGTAAAATTAGGAGAGAAAATTGGCTATTTTGAGCACTCCCTGGTAAAACATGCCATTGTTTTAAATTACTTGGCTCATGAAGGTTTAACCAGTAGTCCTTAGAAAATGCTGACTTATTTCCACCCGATGCTTCCTTCTCTGTTGATAGAGAAGGCACCAGATCTCTGCATTACAGTAGTATTAACCCTGAAAGAAGTGTCAGTTCATGGCAATAGTGTGTTCCCCCAGTCAGAGGAAGAACTGACTCTTCCAGAGGAAAAGCGTGTTTACTCCAACTAAATTTGGTAGAGAGTGAGTTCTCACATATGTTATGCTGTGTGTTTTGGCTTTTTTGAAGTATGACTTAATGAGCCAAAATGCGATAAAAGTTCTCTAGTTTCTTTTCCAATGAGATTTTCCTGTTTCCAGTTTACCCTCAACCCTTCTCCCTTTGGGAGGTGGTCGGACCTCTGCGCGCCCGACTGCGACACACCGCAAACAGTTTCATTTGATTTTGCTCCTTTTTCAATATTCATTATCTGTTTTAACAACAGAACTTAAAAAATACTCACAATGTGTATCAAGCCGTTTGGGTTTTTTTACAGCTGCGTATTTGATGTGGAGGTCCCTGGGCAATTTGAGGAGTGCTGTTCTCTCTCTGGTGTTTTGCATAAAGAACTAGCAGAACAGTGGGATTTGTAGGCAGTTGTCATGCACCTTATGCTGGAATAGTTTCACGTGTCCCTTACCGTGGGCAATTTCCACAGCCAGATAGCAGCGTTCAAGTTCCATTTCCCTGACATGCTGCTCAATAGGGTTGGTGGATGCAGTGGGAAGATTCCTATCAGGAGATGAATGCTGAGCATATTTTCATAAATGAGATAATTTTAATATATACAAAGCTGTACCGATGCATAATTTACTGAAACATTCAAATTCACTCCGGTAACCAGCCACCCTAGTAGTAGGGAAAACATAGCCTCTCCCTAGCAGCCCAGTTGCTGACTGTTAGATGAAAGAATGATGTATTTCAACTATGCCAGCAGCTTTGTTTCTGTGTGTGTATATCCAGTGAGTGCTGGGCCCTCCCACCCTCCCTCCTGCCGGTAGGAGAAATGGCTTTGCCCTCTTTAGTCGTGCAGAACGTGAGAGCCTCGGTCATGCTACGTGCTAGATCTATGTCAGACCCTGCTATCGGAAAAGCCACTGGTCCTGGCACTTCTGTGGTACCTCTGCAGTAAGCCGACCTGCTATAAAAATAGTTCTTCTATTAAAATGTCTGGGGTTTGGCCTCTAATACGTGCCTCGTCAGACATACTTCCATCTGTTTGACGTGATGATGGCCGCATTTGAAAGGGCATTCTGCATACCCACACTTGGCAAAGTCAAGGCCGCTTAAGTAGACCTAAATTCTTAACTCCTCTAAAGTCAGAGTGAGTGGACATGCTGAAAGCATTATGAACTTTTCCTACCCCTGGAGAAGCTTCACTTGCACTCTAGTTACTCATTTTGGAGAGCTGCCTGAATGAAGAACACAAACTCTCGTGCAGGCTTCCAATTGAACTGATGCATTAGTCAAAGGAAAACACTCTTGAGTGATGTTTCAGTTGATGGCACTTGTAATCCAGCCTCCAAGAAGTCTGAGCGGGGTCCCTTTGGGAGGAGTTACTGTATTTTCAAAGGGACACCTGTGAAGAAAGTGCTTGGAAAAGTAATCCAAATGTGCTTAAAAGGTCTGGGGTATTTGGAGTAGGGGAAGAAGCGAAGCAGTCACCTGAGGATGTTTAGAAAGTCGCTCAGTGCTATACCAGAAGTGAATAGAAATGTCGGGGCAAAGAGACTCCTAAAAACGTGTTAAGCCTGAACACAGCAGGTTAGGACTTAGTCTCCTTCGAGACACTTCCTGGTTCCATGTCAGCGTTTAGTGTTTGGCAGCTTTTTCAACACTCCCTGATTCCGTTTATCTTTGCTCCACATCCCATTCTCTTACTGCCCTCGTCCTCCTCTCTGCAGGATTGGATGGGAAGGGTGTAGGTGGCGGTGGTTGTCCTCCACATCCTCCCCATATGTTGTACATGTAATTCCGGAGCACTGATTCCTCCGAAGGGTGCTCTGCCATGGGAAAATGGACATTTGTGCCTCGATACAGAAATAATTGAAACCACTTTTTTTGCAGAAAAAGCTGGTGATTCAAGGGAAGCAGATTGCGATGCACTACAGCAACCCCAGGCCTAAATTTGAGGACTGGCTTTGCAACAAGGTATAGTGCTTGTTTTTGTCAGAGTTGTCTTGGCCTCAGTGCTCTTCACCAGCTCAATGGTTTGAACAAAACGATGCATGATTCAGGCCCGCTCGTACTGCTGGTCCATATGACATCAGAGCAACAGTGAGACACAGGAATGAAAAGATTTTGTAGCCATGGTGAGAAAGTAGACGGAGTGACAGAGGTGTTGCCCCAGAAGACACAGAGTGGGCAGTGAGCTGTGCTAGAAGATGAAGTTGTTAGGTGATGACTAATGTAGTCTTGGATGGCTGCTGGTCTGTTGCGTGTGGTGCTGCGCTCTCTGGTCGTTGCCCATAAGAGGGCGTGATGTAGTCAGACAGAGAGCAGGCTGCTTTGTCAGGCTTTAGCTACACTTTTGCCCGTCAAGATAACAAGTTTTCCAGGCTGTGTTTCATTTTTAATGCTGTGTTTTTAAAGTAGTTGTTATGCCTGGGATTTTAAGTTGAAGACCACACAGGTAAAATAACAAAATAATTCAGGAGGTCTAGGAAGAAGGCAGCTGGGATGTTCTGGAAAGCAGCTGTGGTACGGATGGGTGGCTTTCACTGTTCTCAGTTGGTCTGATGGGTTTAGCTTTGTTGTGTTACTTTGAGTGAATGTCCCGTTTTTTCGTTACGGTACAGCAAATGCCAGCATTGTTACAGACAACCACAGTTCTTACTCGACTCCTCTTGTCTCTCCTAGTGCTGCCTTTACAACTTCAGAAGGAGGCTAAAATGCTTCCGCTGTGGAGCGGACAAATTTGGTACGTTGCATTGATTTCTTTGGCTGTGTTTGATTTTGTGGGAAACTCTGTCCTGGGTAGGAAACAAAGTTCCGTGGGGGCCCTCAGCTGGCTTGTGCAATGACAAGGCTGAGTGAATAAGCCATATTGTGATTAAAATTTATTTTCCTCTTACAAAGATTCGGAACAGGAGGTACCACCTGGAGCAGCAGAAGCCGTTCAGTCCGTGGATTATTACTGTGATAGTAAGTTATCTTTGACTTACTGTATAATGCGAAATGTAAGCATGGGTACTGAAATCCCTCCTGTACTTCAGCCTGCTGCCCACTGAAGAACTTGTAGTACTCTGGAAAGCTGTTATGTGCACAGCTAATGTCCTACTTTGTTTTCTCCTCAGCCATCATTCTCCGAAACATTGCTCCTCACACAGTAGTGGAATCCATCATGACTGCCTTGTCTCCGTATGCATCTCTGGCGGTCAATAATATTCGTCTTATCAAAGACAAGCAGACTCAGCAAAACAGAGGCTTTGCGTTTGTGCAGCTGTCTTCTGCCATGGTGAGGGCCTTGCTAATGTGCTGGAGAGAAACGGCTTGTTAACATGCTTCTGTAGCTGAAGCATTTAGAGCCTGGGAGCTGTCTGAAGTGCCGCCTCAGTTCACCAAGGGTTAATTGACACTCGGTGCATCAAAGCCTTTCATCATTAGCTACAGTTTGGAAAGTAGGTGGTAGGATGCTGTGAGCACATTGGAAAGCTTGTTTTCATAGCGGAATGCTGTTCAGAATCGAAGACTGGTTACACAATTGGATCACAAAAATAATGATCAGGGATAGTATTTTGATCACAAAAATTAGGTGCTGGGGCATATGATGTGGGAGAAAGTGCCCTCAGAACTGGGCTTCTTCCACCTGAAGGTGAGGTGGAGGGGGATCTTGCTGCTCTCTGCAGTGTCCAGTGGGAGGGATGGCAGGGATGGGATAGTGGGCAACAGCCATAAATTGAAACATGGGAAGTTGCAGTGAGGTCTGAGGAAAACCTCAACTGAGGGAGGTCAGCTCCTGGCACAGGGTCTCTAAAGGGCAATAGAATCTGTTCCTGCATACGCTACACTTGATCAGCAACATCTGTTTGAACCTGCTTTAGCCAGAGGGGAACAGTTTGTTGGATGAAAACAGGTGCGTGGTCTCAGTCTCTGCTGGCCTCACTTTTGGGGTAATTTGGGGCAAACATCCGCTTTATAAAGTCAAGACTTTAGAAGAGGTTTAATATTCAGTGGCCTAGGGAAACCAGCAGTATTTGCACATGGGCCGTGTTCAGTCTCATGGTGCTCTTCCACGTGTTTGTATTATGAGGAAATGGAGGTGTTCTTAACCGCCGTAGGTGCTTTCAGTGGCTGTGTGTGAAAAGCTGGAGCTTTGGGAACTTCAGAATCATCAGTAACCTGCCTTTCATAATAATGAGTATTTCTTTTTGTAGGATGCTTCTCAACTGCTGCAGATTTTGCAAAGCCTTCAGCCACCATTAAAAATTGATGGCAAAACAATTGGTGTTGACTTTGCAAAGAGTGCCAGAAAGTGAGTTGTGAGAGCCGTTGATTTTTTTTTTTATATATATATATATGTATGTATGTATCTCACCCTCATTTATATTAGAGATTTGTTGTTGTCATCCAGGCTTTTTATGAAGTTTACTCCAAAGTTTTGCTTCCCTTAAGTGTCCTGTGTTGCATGCATCCTGCTCTTTGCTGGATGAGAGTGAAAGCAGTGTTTCTTTCCTACAACCCCTGTTTCCAGCCCTCTGAAGATAACATCGTAACTGCTTGTGTACTCAGCATGCTTCTTTCCTTCGAGACCTAGTGACTTGTCACTGACGGCACAACAATGAGGCTAAAGTTCCTTCCCTTGCCAAGTAGTACTTTGGCTCATTCATTGCAATCAGGATGTTTTATAACGGCCAAGAAATACGCGTGTAAGGGCAGACTGTACCTCCTTGCACAGGGAGACACTCAGAAAAAAAGCAGTATTTACTCAGATGCATGGTTTTTTGTGGTTGCAGAGACTTGCTTCTCCCAGATGGTAACAGAGTCAGCGCCTTCTCTGTGGCAAGTACAGCCATTGCTGCAGCTCAGTGGTCATCCACTCAGGTATGATTGGGAGGCTGTTGCTCACAGTCCTGTTTTCCTGCAAATGAAAACGTAGTGCATGTAACTTCACTGCTGCCCACTTGGCTTGGTTGAACTGACCGAAGCTGTGACAGATCTGTTCTGACAGGCTGGAGCCTAAGCAGTGTTGAAATTCTTATGTGTAGTAACTTAACTATGGCTGACAGAACTTACCTGCTCAAATTTCAGCCACAGACTGGAGAAGGCAGCACCCTTGACTACAGCTACCTCCAGTCAGGACAGGATGGCTACACACAGTACACTCAGGTTAGTAGTGACAGTTGTGCTCTTGACTGGTAGGCTGTTGTAATTTGGGCACCTGGTCATACTGCGTTGTCACTTCCCTTCACAGTACTCCCAGGATTATCAGCAGTACTACCAAAATCAAGGAGGAGCATTGGACACAGATGCAGCTACCATATCAGGTAGTGGTTCCAACGTGGGGCAGATGCTGCTGTTCATAGTGATGATTTTGCAGTAGTGGTGTTTTACCTTGGCCTTTGTGTTAGTTGCTGGGTAAAGGGAGACTTGGCTTGTTTTGCTCTGAGGATGTCTGAATGAGTACGTGTTACTGGAGAACCATAACGCATTGATTCAAGGGGGACCTTTAGTCCATGAGACAAGAGCAGCCTCTGTTTCAGACTATTGACAGAAGCCTTGAGCTCTCCAGGACTGCGTAAGAAGCTCTAGACAAATCTTTGGTGCTAGCAGCTGTCAGAGGCCAGGAACCGCTGACTTTGGGAGTAGAATAGTTCCTCCTGAAAAGAAAACTGTCTGTTGCCTGGGTAGAAAATACCCACTGTGTATAAAATACCCACTGTGTATCTGTCCCCTTTTGCACGTGTATTGCCTTGTTTGGCTGCTGGAGCTGGAATTAGGAGCTGAAACTGTAAACAAAGTAATTTTAGCCCAAGGATGAAGTACTGTTACACAAATGAGTTGGCTTGTCCATTATTGCTCTCTGTTGGCAGGAGCTCCAGTCACTACAACTACAGCTGCAGTGGTGTCCCAGAGTCCTCAGTTATATAATCAACAGACAAACTCACCTGACTCTTCGGTAATTGCAGCACTAATTACTCCTTGCTTTTAATGCCAGGGTTATGTGGGATATCTGGCTTAGCTGTGGGCTTTGCTCTTTTAAAGTGGGTGGTACAGCAAAGCTGCTGAGTGTCCACAGGTGCTTGTGGTCAAAAGTCATCTGCCATTTCTTTATGATTTAGCACTTCAGAGGTGAGTGCTGAGCATACTGGTGAGGAGGAGCTAGCTGCTGTCTGCGTGGTGTGCGCTGCTCGTGCCGCAGCTCACTGTCCTTGCTTTCTTGTGCCTCAGTGACAGGTTTTCTAATTGAGATTCCTGGTTTGGGGTGTTTTTCAGACACAGTCAGCACCATCTACCACTAGCACTCAGGCACAGACGGCTCCCCCGACTGGCGTAGTCCCTGGAACCAAGTACGGTAAGAGACTGGGAGTTGCTCTTGGAGACTGGTACCTGTCACTGTACAGCAGGAGAGAGACTTGGCTTTGGATGGGTTCTCTGTCACCATGTGTCAGTGGTGAAGCTGTCCTTGGAGAGTGTGTTCTGGACGGGTGATTAAGAGCCCTTTACAGGCATGTCTGCCATCGTGGCTGCTAATAATCTCAGAATTTTACCTGAAATGTAGAAAGATACCTGTCTGAATTCAACTGGAACGACCTTGTCCCACACTTTAATTTTTTTACAGCTGTCCCTGACACTTCCACCTACCAATATGATGAATCTTCAGGATATTATTATGATCCTATAACAGGGCTCTACTATGATCCTAATTCCCAGGTAAACACAAGTTCTTCCCACCTGTCTTAACTGTTAAGGTCCATTAGTTTCATATTTCTCATCACATGAATGAAATGAACTTTCTGAGGTGCACAAAATACTGAACGTAGCAGATCACTCTCAGCAGTGTGCCTGTGGCTGGGACTTGACTCCTCTCTGGTATAGCCCTTCATTTTTCTCTCCTTTCCTTGATTTTTCTCAGTTTGGCCCATACAGGATTAGCACTTTCCACAGACACTCTGATTGAGCTTTTTTGTTGCCGAGTGCCCAGCAAAGTGCACCCAGCTCTGGGCTCTGACGGGTCATCTCCTGGGTGAGGCAAAACGTTCTCCATAGTGCTGATGGGCAGAACGCCTGTGTTTGGGGACAGAGGCTTTGGCCACTTCATGCCTTCTGACTCCTTTGGAGTCTGCAGAACTTGTTTGGACTCTACAAATACCTCCCTGTTTGATGCAGTAGCCTGAGCCAGACAGCTTGCGGATCCTCTTGGATGCTTGGCTCGCACGAGGCATTTAACTGTCTGACTCCCTTCTCTCCCCAGTATTACTACAATGCCTTAACCCAGCAGTACCTTTACTGGGATGGCGAGAAGGAGACCTACATGCCTGCTGCAGAAGGTATCACGTACCAACAAACAGCTACCACAACCACCACCAAAGAAGTGAAGGAGAAGAAAGAGAAACCTAAGAGTAAAACAGCTCAACAGGTAAAAGACAAAATGGGATCATCACTGGGCTGAAGTCTTATGGGATAACAGTTCCTTTTCATGACAAAATCCAAGGTTGTTTGGTGGGGAGCGTGCCTGCAGTTTACAGGCGTTGCGTAGGGCTGAGGAGAGGGCAAGTTGGCAAGGCTTCAGTGCAGAAATAAGCTCTGCAGAGGAGGAACGCAGCTGGAATCATGCCAGGAGTAGTGGGAGTATAACTGAGCCGTCACTTGGAGGGTTAGATTGGTAAGAAGGGTCCGTACAGTAAGACAAGCAAACTGCGGTATCTTTGAACACTGTATACAGGGCAACAGCTGCACAGTGTCTGATTTAAAAATAAAAGGTAGTGGGTTGACTTGTTCTGGAAGCTGTACGCAAGATTAAATCTGTGTTGTAGGAGACTGATAGCTGCTAGTGGAGCTGTCTCAGCAAACCGCTCTGCCTTTCAGATTGCTAAAGACATGGAGCGCTGGGCAAAGAGTTTGAACAAGCAGAAAGAGAACTTCAAGAACAGCTTCCAGCCCCTGAACACCAGGGAGGAGGAGCGGAAAGAGTCAGCGGCTGCAGATGCAGGCTTTGCCCTCTTTGAGAAAAAGGTGAGGGTGCTGGAAGCAGCGTGCAGCGGGGTGTGATGTGTGGCAGGGAGCTCGGGGCTCATGGCGTTCCTGTCTTATCCAGGGAGCGCTCTCTGAGAGACAGCAGATCTTGCCGGAGGTGCTGAAAAATGGAGACGATGAAAATCCGCTGAAGGTGAGTATGAGATACCAGACAGAGGTAGTCCCAAAAGTTAGAGGAGATACTTGCTTTCCAACCTGGATTTCCATGGCATCGTCCATAAAAGGTTGTGGTCTCAGTGGTCCAGTGCAAGTGCAGTAGGCTGGGTGGCTGAGATATGCTGAGTGTGATTTCTCCTAGCCTCAAGAGTTCGGTTGAGGTTTTGAGGTTTCTAAAGCCTCTGTACTCAAGTGATTGTCTGGGTAGTGGGAGCTAAGTTTTGCAGCCACTGTAGCGTGTAGTTCTTCTGAACTTCTTCTTCTGCGCTTTATCCTTAAGTAGTGAGAACACAGTGCCCATCCTGTGCAACAAACGCTTTGGCAGGCTCTGTGTTCCCTTTCTGGCTGTCCTCTGAACTGTGGGGACACTGTTGTGCCCCCTTAATGCTGTCCTTCCTTTCCAGCGTGGCCTTGTGGCTGCCTACAGTGGCGACAGTGATAACGATGAGGACTTGCTGGAAAGAATGGAGAATGAGGAGGAGAAGCTGACTGACTGGAAGAAGATGGCGTGTCTGCTGTGTAGAAGGCAGTTCCCAAACAAAGATGCTCTAATTCGGCACCAGCAGCTGTCTGACTTGCACAAGGTACTTGGTTCACACACTGAATTGTGGCAACCAAAGCCACGATGCATCTCGCTGTTCAGAAAACTGTTCCTCTTAAAGCAGAGCTACTTGCAGGTGCATTGTTGCTCTCCCAGAAATCAGCTGCTTAGATAGAAAGAGCTGTTGTGCATTTCATGTTGTTAATGCGAGTCTTTTCTTGTTTCAGCAAAACATGGATATCTACAGGAGATCAAAACTTTCAGAGCAGGAACTTGAAGCCTTGGAGCTGCGTGAGAGAGAGGTCAGTGTTGAGCAGATGAGTAGCTAATGGAAAACTGCGTCGGTGATGTGTTGAGCTCTCCTTATCCTGACACGGGTCACTTGAGATAATCCTTGTAAGCCAACCCCTTCTTGGGTCAAGGTTCAGAGCTGACCTGTTATATGGAGCAAAGCGTCCCATATCCCACAGCTCCTGCTTAGCTGGGCAGAGTCCTACCTACAGCTCAAGGCTGCCAGGCTGGGACCGGGAACCTTAGAGGGCCAATCAGTGGCTAATCCAGCAGATGTTGGAACCAGCCTCTTCCTACCCCATTGCAGGGCCTGATGGGCTCCAGGGAGCTTTGAGGGTCTCCTTTGGGTGCTGTTAGTTGAGCCATTGCAGTGGCCAGCTTTCTATAATAGCAGGCATTTAGCTTACTCCCATTGCTCAGAGGTGAACAAAAGTGTCTTTAATAAAGTCGGTACTAAATCTGGTTACCTCCTGCAGATGAAATACAGAGACAGAGCGGCTGAGAGGCGGGAGAAGTACGGCATCCCAGAGCCCCCCGAGCCAAAGCGGAAGAAGGTCTACGACGCTGGTACAGTGTACGTATCTGAAAGCTCAGGGATTGCTTCCACACAGGATCAGCAGTTTAGTTAACTCATCTCTTCTTCCTGCAGCAATTATGAGCAGCCAACCAAAGACGGCCTTGACAACAGTAACATAGGCAACAAGATGCTGCAGGCCATGGGCTGGAGGGAAGGCTCGGGCTTGGGGAGGAAGTGTCAGGGCATCACAGCACCCATTGAGGTAAGTAGAGATGAGGTTTGGCTCCTTTTTCTCATCCAGAAGCACTTGCTGCTGAAGAGCTCTTGCGTTAGAAACGGCACCACACACACACCTGCCTTGGTTCCTGTGCTCTCCTGTTGGGTGCTACAGCTGCAGCTGAGCTGGGACCAGTGCTGGGGGGGGCTGAGCATTCCCTCCCGCAGCGCTGGGGCCGCGGGGCCTGCGCTTGGGCTGCCTGCCCCTGAGCCGCTCGGCGTGGGCTGCCCTTCCTCCTGCCTTTGCGCTCCGGCTACGCTGCTGCAAGCTGCGTTCTGTGCAGGTCCACCTCGGCTGCCACTGGAGTGCCAGCGAGCATGGGATGGTGGGTGCGGCCGGATCTCTGGGTGTCAGTGTTGATGGCTCGTGTGGGATCCCTCGGGGGAGCTTGAGAAGCTGGTTGTGCTGCTGGGCTTTCTGTGGTGTCCTGCATGCTGCTGTGGCCTCTCGCTGTAGAGCTGAAACGCGTGTCTCTTCCCTTGCAGGCCCAAGTACGGATGAGAGGAGCTGGCTTGGGAGCCAAGGGCAGCTCCTACGGTGTCTCCACTGCTGACTCGTACAAAGACGCGGTGCGGAAAGCCATGTTCGCTCGCTTCACGGAGATGGAGTAACAAGCGCGCTTGGCCTGCAGAGCACTTCCTAGCCAGAACTGACTGTTAAATGCTGTAACCTCGGTGGCCTGGCTGTATTTGGTTATGGTTTAGAGTTGACCATTTCATTCCCTTGGACGTTTTTCCCTCTCAGCATGTAACGCTTCCGTGAGCAGGTTGTTGGAACTGCCCCAACCTCATGCTGAAGAGCTCCCGCTTAGGCCACAGGGGATGCTGATCTCTGTACGGTCCTGTACATAGTGTAATGTATTCTGTGTTTGGAGTGTCTTGTCCAACGCCGCTCCTGCCCTCAGAGCAGGGGCAGGACCTCTTTGCTGTGGTTTCGCACCATCTCTGCTCTCCTCTTGTATTGTCCATCTGGTTGGTTTTTTGAGAACTTTCCTGTACATTTTGTATGATACATCTTTGTATAGACTTTTTGAAGACTTTGATTCTAGTTGCCAGTTTGGCTCATTTCCAAAAGAAATACATCCAAAAATGATCCTAATTCTGTTTCTCAGTGGGTGAATGAAGAAAAAGTTGCCTATGCTACTTCTTGTGGTTCTGCTTCTTCCTTGCTGAGACTTTCATCCTGGAGTCCCTCTCCTCCAGGCAGTGTTCCAGTTGCCTGCTTCCTTTCGTCCTGCTTTGTTCCTAGGGTCTTCCTCCTTGCTGTCTAGTGGAGAGCCTGATCTCCTTGGATCTCCTTGGAAATGTCTACTGCAGCTTGCAGGTCCTGCTTGGGAGCCCCTGGGTGTTGGCAGCCGCTCATGCAGCGGGCTGCAGGGCAGGGGGGCTGGCCTGTGGGGCACCTCTGGGTGAGGGGGCTGAGCCAGAAATGGGGTTTCTGTGCCCCACTGTGCCTTGTCTTTGGCCTCCTTGGGCACAGCGCCATGATTGCTGGAGCCTGGGTGATGGTGAACCGTGTCTTTGAGAGGTGTCCTCCTGCAGCCGTTCAGTTATGTTCACGTTCCTCTATTCCAAGCATTTGCCTCTTGGGTGTTGCCCTTGTGTCCTCTTTGCCAGAGCGAGGGGAGCAGAGGGCTCAGCCCTGACCCCTCCTCTGCCGGCACCTCGGGCTTGGGGGGTGCCCAGCCTCCCTGGGGAGGCCGAGCTACACGTGGTGTTTGCCCGTGGAGCAGCTCTGCCAGCGCTGTCACGGGTGGCTGAGGAAGGGTTGAGGACGGAGCGGGAGCAGCTCTGCTACCCCTTGCAGAAAGTTCCGCTGCGGATTGAGGCCGGCTGCCCTGCCTGCCTTCCAGGGCTGGGATGAGCCCCGCTCTGTTGCCTGGCCCAGCAGGTCCCGTACTGCCCCCTCTTTAGGGGGTGCCCGGCTGGGGTGAGCCGAGGCTGCGGAACGCTCCGGTGCCGCAGGCCGGGAGCGGGCNTGCGGCTCCCCCCGCAGCGCCGTGGGTGCTGCCCCGGCCGTGGGTGCAGTCCCGGCCCTGGGTGCTGCCCCGGCCTCCTTGTGAGCAGCCGGAGCCGGGAGCCCAGGTCGCTGTGCCGGGCTCGGGGCCAGAGGGGTGCAGGGCTGGGTCCCAGGATGCGGCATCCCCTCAGCTCCGCGGAGGAGGCCGGGTGGGTTGGAGCGACCTGGGAGTGCCAGCTCTCGGCCTCGGCTCCCCTGCGGGGTGACGGTGAGGGGACAGGGCTGGCGCTGCGGCAGGGACCCCCGAGCCAGCTCCCCCACCCCCTGCGTGTCCCGGCTGGCGACGCGGCAGAGCGCTCTGCTGCTCTGGGCCGAACGGGGGCGGGGTGGTTCCCAGCAGGTGGGCTCGGTGAATCGATAAAGTGCATTTCTGCAGCTCAGCGTCTTCCCAGCCCATCGATCCCTGATGAGGGGTGATGCCCCAGGCGAGGGGGGGGCTGCTTGCGGCAGGCACGTCACGGCTTCTCCCCGCTCCGTCTGGCTCCTGCCGGGCTCACGCCCTTTGCTGCGGCAAAACGCTGCCCCGCTGCAGGAGCTGAGCCGCCCTCGGCTGGGGCCACCGGCTGGGTGGCTGCGGAGCGGAGCCAGGAGCGCGCCGTGGGGACACGGGGTCCCCTGTCGCCTGTTCGTGGGGACGGCTGCTGGAAGGGGGTGCCCAAAGCAGGGCCTACTCCTGGGGCAAGGCTTTAGTGGGGATGCTGGGGTCACAGCCCCCCCCGACCCGTGGTGGACGGGTTAAAGCCCTCCTTCCTGGAGGAAGGTAGGGCTTCTGGGCACACGGGGAAAGGGAGAAGAGGTGGTGTGGGGGACATGCACACACACCGCCCCTCCACTGCCAGGCATGGCCTCCAGCCCCCGCGCCAGGCACCGGAGCAGGGCACGGAGGCACCAGCGCCTGCCAGCACCCACGCCTCCGATTTAGGCAGCGCAAGGCAGCTGTTTGTGAATGCACCGTGGCCTGCTGCCTTCAGCGGGACACAGTGTCCCTGCCTCCCCCAGGACGGATCTCTAGAGAGGAGCAGGGTGAGGAGCTGTGAGACAGGACCAGCCCCAGGAAGGCATGGTGATGAGGCAGGACCCACCTGAGCAGAGGGGAGCTCCCTTGGGCACCTGGCCTGCTGGGACTGAGCGGCTGAGCTCTCTTAGAGCCAGGGAAGCTGCCTCTCCCTGATGGCCTGATCCTGGTCCAGGTTGCCCTAGGAGGGTGCTGTCCCCTGGCTGAAATGCCAGATGGGTGCTGATGGGAGTCCCAGCAGGCATGCTGAGGGAAGCACGGTGCTGGAGAGAGGGTTTTGGAGGAGGGCACTGGCAGGAGAAGATGCAAAGCAGTCCCTGGGTGGGCAGAGCTACACTGTGTCCTTTTGTGCCTCAGTTTCCCTATTGCTAAGCAGCATCAGTGTCTCTCCTCTCTGGGTTATAGGGGAAGGGTAAGGTCTCTGAGCACCAGAGCACATGGAGAACCCTGGCTGGGGGGTGAGGGGGACACCTAAAGAAATCCTGTGCCCTTTTTTGGGAGTCAGCAGGTGAGGGCAAAGCTTCATCCCAGGGCCGGCTGCATCATCACGGGACCGGCTGCAGGGTGACCTCCAGGGCCTTGGCACCGACCAGGCTGCAGCTCCTGCCAGCAGCTACAATATGCAGAATTCAAGATCACTGTCGATCTGGTTTTAAGGTTTGGGATTTTTCTGGCTAGCTTTCAGCATTATTAATGTTAAAACTCATGAGCCTGCTCTGCCCTGGCTTTCCGGGAGGCCCTCTGAGCATCACAAGCTCCTGTGCACTAACTGAGGCAAGGAAACCAGCCAAGTCGTTAGCATGAGCAGCCCCTCTCCCCAGCATTTGTTAATCGCTGGAGTTACCAACCCATGGTGGAGCTCTGCGTGGCCAGCCCCAGGCATGCCTTGCTTGCCTGTTTGGCAGCTTGAAAGTTGGCCAAAGGGCCAAAGGGCCAAAGGAAAACATCCCTGTGCTGCAATCTGAGGCTGCTAGAGCCCCGGGTGGGGTGCAGAGTGGGACTGGTCTGGAGGTCTCGATGAAGCGACCCGTGCCTGGGGTGCTTGCAGGAGCCCACTTTGGCCCCAGGCCTTGATGTGGATCAGGTTGGCCCAGCCATCACTCTTGCCAAAGTCTGCAGTGCCCAGGGCTACCTTGGCCATGCGTGTACTGGCTCTGGAGGTCGCAGGACACTCTGGACAGGTGGCTGTGCCACTGGCCGCTCTCCCTGCCCAGCCCCGCAGGACCAGTGTGGGTGAGGAAGGAGAGGTGTGTCCCTTATCCCTTGGCCACTCCACCCAGACGCTGTTTTGACCGAGAGCCCATTCCTGGCTTGGGAACCACATGGTCCAGGCTTCCCTGCTGGGGTGGAAAAAAAGATGGTTTTAATTGTCTCACCATCTGCAGCAATGTGGGCCCAATTTGCATCCCCAGGGGATGGAGCAGGGGTTCTGGTACTGTTGGAAGAAACTAAAAGCAGATGGGGGCCAGGATCCCACGGCCTGGGACCTGTGGCCGCACCCAGCGTGGTTCTGCCCCTGCCAGACAGCTGGATGGATACCAGGCCCCGCGCTGGCCCCTGGGGCTCTGCTGTGCTGAGCACTGGGCACGGGCAGCTCACCCGGTCCTGGGTGTGTGGGCATCTTCCTAGGGGAGATGCTCCAGCCTTGCAGAAAGGCAGAAACAGGAGGATTTGGAGGGTAAAGAAGTGGTTTCCCTGGCAGGAAGTATTCCCTGCTGCCAGCAGCGAGCCATCAATCACCTGCCAGGCAGTGCCGGCAGCGCTGGAGCCGCCGGTGTGTGGGGCTGGCACACAGAGCCACGGGCAGTGGAGCAGAGCCCCTGGGGAAGAGGGCAAGGGATCTGCAGGCAGCTGGGCAAGGCAGTGCCGAGCTTGGTGCAGGCAAGTGGGGATCGGGAGGGCAAGCCGAGCCCCCAAGGGCATTTCACGCCTGGGGAAGTGGGCGTGTGCCCTGGGCTGCCCCAGCTTCCCTCTTTCTCAGGACACAGCGCATACCTCATGCTCCAAGGAAACCCCGTACCTCTAAGTCCTCCTCCCACAGGGGCTGCTGAGGGGAATCAGGGCATGTGATTGACAGGCATAACTGACAAGCAGAGCATGATTGACAGCAGGGTGGCGAGCCACCACATGATCCTGTGTGGTGCTGGGGGTCCTACAGCACTGGCAGTGGGTGGTGGTGGGTGCAGATGGTGGGTCCAGCTCCGGGCACCCCATGGGGGGATCACTAAGCAGCCCCCACCAAAACACGCAGGGTCCCTGGTTTCAGAGAGCCTGGCCAGCCATGGAGGCAGCCCCGTGCGCACCAGAGCCCGGGTGGTGGGGGGAAGCCCAAGACCCCCGTGTCGCTCCATGGGGCACCTGCTGGACCCTGGCCTGCAGCCCTCTGCAGCTCGGGCCCTTTGCCAGGCATGGGAGCTGGCAGGAGCCGCTCGCATCTCTGCCGGGAGGGATCTTGGATGGGAGATGGCTTCATGTCAGAAACGTTTTCACAGGAATTTGTCGCCACCTACAAACATCTCTTCCCCCCCCCTTTCCCTTTAACAGCAACCAGACCCGAGGGGTGCGTGTGTGCAAGCGTGATGGGGAAATGGGGGCTGGGTTTTCTCCAGTTCCTCGGAACAAATTATTTGGTGTTTGTTTCCCTCCTCTGAAGCCTGGTTTGGGGGGAGAAAATGCTTCCTGCAGCAGGAAAAAACAGGCAAGAGAGGGACCGCATTTTCCCCAGCATTCCCCACTGTGGCACACGCAGGATTGACCCTGTCCTGGGCACCCCAGCACATCTATGGGCTCTGGAAGCTACTTAAAACCCCTTGCCCCCTGGCTCCATCCCTCTTCCCAGCCCGAATCTCTGTGGGATGCGCCCACAGCATCATTAGCGCTTGTCTAGCCGCTGCCACGGTGGTTTGAACCCATTTGAAATGCACTTGAAAAGGGAGGATTTGATGGGAGGAATGTGACGGGTTTTTGTTCTCTGAGCCCCCCGGTTGAAGATGTGCATAATGAAGAGCTGTGACTTTCACTCGGGTTATTTTGGGATGGACTACTTTTTTTTCCAAGCTGGTGGAAGACCATCAAAGCAGCGCTTTGAAAAATGTCCCAGTGTATAAATAACTCTGCTGAGAGCAGAATAACGCGGGCTCCCGCGCGCGGTGCGCCGAGGCGAGGCAGACGGCATCTGCTGCGCGACGTTGCATTATAAAAAGGAATTATTCATCCCTTCCTCTAATTAACTGGGTACCTCTCACCCTCGCAGGAGGGATGGCCCAGCACAGAGAGTGCTCCTGGCCATGCCAGCGGAGCGGATGCTGCTCCCAGGGTCCCCCCATGTGTTCCCCTCAGACCCACACACCTCCCAGCACCAGCAGCGGGTGGGAGCAGGCAGGCTGGCGAGGGAACGGCGAGGCGGGCGAGCTGGTATTGGAAAACCTGAATCTCCAGGGACTCACTATGGCTGGAAAACAACTGATCTGCTGCCTCACCACCCCAGTCCAGGCAAGGGGAGCAGGATGGAGGGCAAGTTCTCGGCCTCTCGCTGGCTGGGGCTTCCTTATGGTGCCCAGGTCTCGCTCACGGCTGCGAGTGTTGCATGGGGCATCCTGCAAAGAACAGCCCGTGGCCACAGGAGCCACTCAAGAGCTGCCCAGAGATGCACAGCTCAGCCGCACCCGAGGGTGGGTTTTGGGAAGATCCCAGCGGGATGGGGGCAGCAAAGGGGAGCCTGTGCCCCCAGCCCTGGGAGGGAAGAGGCCACAGTGGCAGCAGCCAGGGAGGCTCAACGCCGCGGCTGTGCCCTGGCAAGGACACAGTGGCCAGGACCTCCCGGGAGGGAGACTTATTTTAGGAGCTCCGGAGGGGCTATTTTGGAGCCTTTGCTCTGCATGAATCACCTGCTATTTTTCGACCCCGCTGGGGCTATTTCCGCGGCAGAGATTTACATGGGCTGGGACAATGCTGCCACTGCTTGCCGGGGTGCCTGGAGCCCAAAGCCGTGCTGGGTGCACAAACCCCATCCCGAGCAGGGTGCAGGGAAGGTTCCCAGGCTGCCTCCTGGGCGTCCCAGCAGCTCCTGCATGGTGCCAGGGATGCCCACAGCAGGGTGGACCACCCCAGAGCCTATCCCACATCCCTGCCACCTTTTTAGAGGACTGCATGCTTGGGCTCAGAGCCCCTCTCTCCTCTTCTTCCGGAGCTTCCCACGAGAGGTCGATGGGGAAGAGGTTGGAAGTGCAGATAGGGTGAGGTGGTGATGCATCTGGAAGCTATGGAGAGGGGGGCATCTCTGTCTTGAGGCTGCTCAGGGCTGAACATCCCATGGGCCACCTGCTCCCCACTGCACTGGGTTCCCCCTCCCCAAAACCTGCCGCTTCATAGCCCACCAGGCAAAAACCTGGCTGTTTCGGGGTTGTCAGAGCAACGTGATGCACCTTTCAGTTACCATGGCAACCTCAGCAAGAAGTTTTTAAAATTCAGGCAAGGTAATTTCTCCTCACCGCTGCGATTTCGTTACCGCTCGTCTTGCTGTTCCCCGGGGATGTGGCATCCTGCCTTGCTCCTCCGCCAGCAAGGTGTGATCTCAGAGATAGGAAATGTCGGAGCTGGCTTGGGCTATGCGGAGAGGGAGTCAGCAGATGCCCCCCCTGCACCCTGTTAGCAGGCCTGGCTCCAGAGACGTGGGCTTGTACTTAATGAGCTGTGAGGGGGAGCAAATTATGAACATCCTAAGCCTGGGGAGAGCAGATAGATGGGCAGGAAGAGGGATGAAGGCAAGGGTGGATGGAGGCTGCATTGACTGGGCAGAGGAAGGAGTGAAAGCAAGGGCAGTTGGTTGGTGGATGGATGGGGAGAAGGAGGGGTGAAGGCAAGGATGGATGGTGGCGTGGATAGCTGGGTGAGTCACTGGCTGGATGCATGGGTGGACAGATGGGTATCTCCAGCTACCAGCCAGATGATGGACAAAAAAGCATCCTGGGGCAGGTGGCAGGCCTCATGTAATGCTTGAGGGTCACACACTCAACAGCAGATTGAGCTGCTGTCCCCAGATTTCTCTCCATGGAGAGTACAGAGCTGTTGCTCCACCATCCCTTCATCTCCAGGCCCTCAAGAAACAGCAGGTTCCTCTTGTGCTGCCTCAGACCCCTTGGGAAGAGGAAGGGGCTTCCTCAGCCGCAGCAAAGCCTTGGCAGCCTTGTGCAATCCAGCCCCCCTCCTGCCTGCCTCACTCTGGCCCAGAGAAGAAACCCAAGATTAATATTAGGGTTTGGAGGGTCAGCAAAGCCACGGGGTTGAAGGTGCCTTTCAAGAAGGGGAGGGAGAACCAGGCGCAAACACAGGGCTGCCTGTTCTGCCTGTGCTGCCCTGCAGGCTGCAGGAGAGCATGTGCTCCTGCGAAGCCCCCTGGCCCCAGCCCATATGTTGTTTATCATAAAGAACTAATGAGCTTAATTAAGGATGTGTCTGTGATAAGGTTATCAACTTGTAAGTACCCTGGTCCCCCTGACAGGAGCCCTGCAGCTACTGAGTGAGCCCCTCATTGGGGAAGGGGGTGAATCTGGCCAGGGGGATGCTCACTCTGGGAGGGTTTCATTTTGCCAGCGGCACTGATGGATGGGGCAAGGGGTGCGGGGATGGGAGGGAGGAGGTGGAGTGGTGGACTCTACTCCAGCAGAATGCCTTCCTCCCTACAGGATAGGCTCTTGCCTATCATTAGGTTTCAGAGTGAATACTTTCTGGAAGGGACAGAACAACGCGTTCCAAGCCCTCNGGGGAATTGGGGGGGTTGGACACATCTTGTGGGGACATGGCCCCCAAGGGAGAGGCAGGGCCAGGAAGAGAGCAGAAGAGGGAGGCGGAGTGTGGGAGCTCCTAGCTATGGAGGCGGTGAAGGCTGCTTTCCAGCTCTCAGAGCTTCTCTAGCGAGAATCTGACAGCCCTGAGCAAGGCTCCCCATCCTCGTGGGCTGTTGGCGCAGGCTCACCATGATGCTGGGAGATGGCTGTTCTGTCCCCTCTGCTGCATGTTCACTCTGGAACCTAACGGTGGGAGCTGAGGGGGCAGCTTTGGCAGCCAGAGCACTGTCACACTGTGCAAGGGTGCATCGGGGACAGGTTCCAGGTGGAAGGTGCAGGACTGTGGGCAGAGTGCAGGCAGGGCTGTAGGCAAGCCACTGAGTACAGGGCTTAGCAACTCTGTGGTAGCTGGGGCTGGCAGATTAATTCCTCCACGCGGGCAGCAGCAATTCCTGCTCTCTGGCTGCTTTTGCTATTGGAGCCACCCCTGGGCAAGGGTTGCAACACATCAGACGCTTGTCTGCAGCCACCTTCCCTGGGGACTCAGGCTGTCACTGTCCCCCACAGGGGCTGCTGTCAGCCCAGGGGGACAGGTAGCATCTTGTCAGTGGTACCTGCTGCAGCACTTTCCTTAATGATGAGCTCTGCTTGTCTGTCCCCTCGATTAACTCTACTGTGCCAGCTCATTAGGCTGCACATGCTGGGAAATGCTGCAGCGAAGGGATGCTGCAGTCTCACAGGCGTGCAACACCACCTTGGAAATGCACAGATCTGTGTATATATACATACACACGCTCTGAGCACACATGGAAGTGCTGACACACGTGTGCCCCGGCACGCACATGCTGCTGACCACGTGTGTCCCAGCAACACCCCTGCCCCACCACCCCTGCTCTTCCTGCTTATTGCAGGAGCTGAAGGTGATGGAAAGTTTTGCAGGGAAGGTGTATGGATCTGCTGTCTCTGGACTGGAGCTTTGCCAGGCTCCATCACAGCTAATCCCACCCTGAGCTGAGGAGCTGGGAGCAGGGTGCATGGGGTGGGGGGCTGCTTTGGCACCCATGGCCCACCTCGGGCATCTTTCACCCCCCTCTCCAGCCAGAGGACGTGCAGGCAGAGTGGCCACGTCTCACACACCAGCCCTGCCCAC
This sequence comes from Eurystomus gularis, assembly GCA_013400335.1. Classification (NCBI taxonomy): domain Eukaryota; kingdom Metazoa; phylum Chordata; class Aves; order Coraciiformes; family Coraciidae; genus Eurystomus; species Eurystomus gularis. Next base: position 78,353 of record VZZY01013980.1, on the reverse strand, counting down.
AGCTCTTTTGGCCTCAGGCCTGGAGGGCAGCAGGCGATGGAAAGCGAGCCCCTGCCTGGAAGGAGATGAAAGGCGGTTTGAAGCTGCGGAAACCCGATGCCACCTGCCTGGGTTGTGCGGGCACAGCCGGGATGTCCTTGCTCCTGTGGGCAGATCCTCATCCGGTGGAGGCGAGTGCAGGCAGCACCCTGCCAGGAGCCGCCTGCCCGTCAGGCAGTGGAGGACCCCCATAGTTCCACCAGCCCTCGGGTGAGCTTCCCAGAATGAGCAGTGCTGGGAATCCCAGAGCTGCCAAGCAGCTGGGGCTGCCAGCTGCAGGGGCTGAAACCCCCCTGCGGAACATGCCGTGCCTCAGTTTACCCTCTGCCTCTCCTCCCAGATGCCTCCGCTGCAGAAGAGAGGTGGAAACCTGGGACTCAGGAGTAGGGGGAGGTCTGTCCATCCAGCCTCCCAGCCAAGACAGATCCTGTTCTCTCTCCAGCTGAGCCTCAGGATGCTTTCCAGCGAACAGACATGCCCCAAGCCCCCACACTGCCTGGTGGGGCCATCTCAACCCCTGCGGGAATAAATCCAAGCTCTGGGGAAGGCTGAGGAATTTCTAGCCTGGCCACCTGGGACTCACCCTGTCCTGCTCCGGCAGCCCTTTCCCCTCTGTCAGCACCTGCCATGTGTGCCCTGGCGCTGCCTCCTCCTCCTAGCTAATCCCACACTCCATAAATCATACCCCAAGCTGCCCCGTAGGGCTGGGGGCTGCCAGCTTGTTTCAGGTGGCCAAGAAATCACCTGGATGGGTTGTCCCCAGCCCTTCTTGCTATGGAGGCCACCATGGGGAGGTGGCCAACCCCCCAGGTTCAAGCAGTGTTGCCTGGTGCCCCAGCATTGGCATCTCCCCACTTTAGCAGCAGCAGTTGCCATCACCTCCCAGCTCCCCACACCTCCATCTCCAGGCACCAGTGAGCATCCTGACCTGTAGCCAGTTTTGAAGCCTATCACCTTCCTGCAAAGCTGGCAGAGGCTTAAAATTACAACCCTGGGAGCTGGGAAACGTGTTCTTTCTGGGTTTGTGGCTCAGGTGAACATTGCCGGCTCCGGGTGATTCATCCCAATTTCATTTCCCCGCTTGCTTTGACAAAATTCCGTTCCTCTTGGCCCCTGACAGTGTCTCTGCAAGATGACAAGCCCCCGGGCTGTTTTTCTCCTCCATCCCTTCCGTGGTGGAGCGGCATATTAGGTAAATCACATCCTTCCTCACTGTGGCTGCCCACCTCCCAGCCACACCGCAACCTGCCTGCCTTCCTCCTGCCTGCCCCCCGCCTTTGATCCCTGCCCTGCGGGGTCATCCCTACCCCAGGGTGCCTGGACATCCCACCCCCGGCCGCTGGGCATCCCTGGACACCTCCTGACCTGCTGGGAAACAGCCAGGACAGAGGGATCTGGACCTGGCCCCTGCCCCACGTGACCCCCTGGTCACGCCATGTCCCACATGGTCTCTGCCTCCAAACCTCACTGCCTCCCACACACACCTTCAGCATCGCCAGGGCAAAGCCCTGACCTCCAGCCTGGGCAAAGGAGGCTCTTCTGGGGTGGGACCCCCCTCTGAAAGGCAGTGGGGAGCGTCTGCTTCCCCCTCCCCAGTGGTTTTTCCAGCCTGGGACTCATGCTAACCTTTGGCAGCTCCCCCTGCCCGCCCTCCCTGGTGGGTTGCATATTTTTAGCTGACAAAGATGAGGGGAAAAAAAAAAAAAAGAAGAAGAAGAGAGAGAGAGAGAAGAAACAAAGAGGGAAAAGGCTCCTTTTTTGTGGGGTTTTGAAAAAAATGGAAATTACCCTGCAGAGGGGGGGAGAAGGGCCAGGGGGCTTTCAAAGCATCTTCTCCGCTCTGGAAAAGATGCGAAGATGCTTCAGGCCATGTGGCCTTCGGTGGTTTTGAAGTTCAGGTGGCAGCTGGGGAGGGACGTTGGTGAAGGGCAAGGTAGGGAGGCAGCTTCCCAGCAAGGCACGTGCAGGCATCGGCATCGGCTTCAGCATCCACATCGGCATCAGCGTCGGCATGGGCATCAGCTGCCTGGGCCTCGCTCACCTCTCAGCCGGAGCCTGGCCTTGGGGAGGGGACAGCCCCCCAGCAAGGAGCCAGCGCAGGTGCTGGGAATCATTCTGGGCTGTGGGGAATGAAGGGTAGGATCCTGCATCCCCTCCTCGTTGCGCCTGCCGGTTGCCACGGCGACCTAGGAGCAGGAGCATTGTTTTGACAGAATTTTGCCAGGAAGGGGAGAGGCAGGTTTTGCTTCTGGGAGAGGGGAGCAGGGATCCAAGGGCAGCATGGCCACAGGGGTCAGGCCATGGCCACACTCTCCCAGTTCCTCCAGTCCACCAGTATTCCCACCTCAGACCCAGTCTGGGCTCCTAATTCATGCCGGGTTGAACATCCTTTTTCCAGCCCTGAGAGATGTTGGGGGTGGCTGGACCATGCTTAGCACAGGGCTGTGGCCAGCATTTGTTCTCACTGGGACATCCATTCCTGGATATATCCTAGTGAGGGGTCTTGGAGCTCAGTGATCACTGAGTCCCGCAGCCAGAAATCCTCTCCAATTGCCTGGTGCTATTTTCTCCCCATGTGCTGATCCAGCTCCCAGGCCAACTTCTCTCGGAGAACCCATGTGCATGGAGGTGGCCCAGTTTCTTCCAGCCCTTGAGCCATTCTGGCTCCTGTTCTCTCCAGCTCCTCCTTACTCGCCAATGCCCACGGCTGTACCACTGACCCATTTACGTGGCACACCAGCTCATCAGGGCCGTGATGCAGAGTTGCTGGCTCCCACCCTCTGCCCGCATGGACTTCCCAGGCTCTTGAAAGCCTTTGGTAGCCCCAGAAACCCAGGAGGTTATCTTAAAACTGCTGAGTGATTTTCCCTTTCCCACAGACAGCACCAAGCATCTCCCTGCACTTGTGGAGGCCGGAAAATGGCTCCAGGCAGAGGCAAAGGGGAGGCCAGAGGCTCTGCACCTCAGCTGATGCTGCCCTTGCCTGAAGATGATGCTTCTCCTGTTCCGGTGGCTTGGCTCCCAGGGCAGTGACCTGTGGCGGTCCTTGTGCCACCTCCTGCATGGCCGGTGCAGCACCACCATGGGACATGGAGCAGCTGTGGGGCAGGTGGTTCCAGCCATGACCCCAGCCTTCCCTCAGAGCAGGGAAAGGATCTTGTATTGCTCAAAAATCACTGGTATTCCTAAATTGGGTGTGTGTGGGGATGTGTTGGAGGGGACATAGCCAAGCACTGTGGCACAGCTGCACTCCATGACACATTCCTGCCACCCTGTGCATGTCCCTGTGCCCCAGCATCACAATGCAGTCCCACACCATGCCATGGTCCTGGTGTGCGGGCCGAGGGCACTGGGGATGTTCAGTCCTGGCTGGGTGCACCATGATGCTCTTGCTGCTGCAGACCCTGGGGATGTGCTTGTGGGGCCAGGGGGAAGGGATGGATGAGATGGGGCTGTCCCCCCTGCAGCTTCTTTCTCTGATACATTGAGAGCCACAGGCATGGATGACCTTGGTACTGACAACCAAACCACAGCTGAGGGTGGGCATCCCACTCATCCCCTGGCTTGGAAACCGGCACAGAGGCAAAGCAGGACAGGTCCCCATGGCCGGATTTGGCACGGGCAGCACAGGACATCCCCTGCCCACGATGCCAGGCAGGGCTTGTGTGCCAGCATCGTTGTTCCAAGCTTCCTGGGGTGCTGCTGGGAGTGAAACACCCCAGTTCTGGGGGGCAGCGCTGACTCTGGCAATTCTCATTTCACTAGACTCAGCCTCTCCCCAGCCCTGTGCCTGCCAGTACGTCATGCTGCAGATGTTACTAGGGCAGTCATCTCCCCTCCTTCCTGAGTTCCTGCTCTGCCTAGAGACCCTCAGCAGGATCTGCCCCCGCCTTTGCAGGCAGCTATCGATCCGCCAAGAGCCTTGCCATCATCAGCCAGAGCTACTCTTCAAATGCCTTCGCCGCCAGCACTGGGCTGGGCATCGATCCGGCACCACCTTTCATGTCCTTGCTGCTCTTCCCAGAAGAGCCGTGGCTGGTCTGTCCTCTGCCCAAGAGACTCTGCTTTATCCTGTGCCTCAGCCCCTGGCCCCACAGCACCCACTGCCAAGTGGTGCTGCCCTCTGCCTCCTTTCCCCCCCTGCAAAGCAGAGGGCACAGTAACCCTGGGGGCAGAGCCAGCACAGGGTCTGGGGGCAGAGCCAGTGCAGGGGCTTGGGGCAGCTCTCACTGGTGGCATCTCCAGGTGCAGGGCACAACTGGGCAGCCAAACCCACTTTGCCAGGGTTGCTCGGCTTGTCCCCACATCACCCTTACCACACCCACTGGCTCCTTCTGCTTGTCCTCTCTCCTCACCAGCACCTCATTCTACCCATCTTGGGCAGATCCCTGTGCTGCTGCCAGGGGACCCACTTGGGCACCCTCTCCTGCATAACCACCCATTGGCTTTCCCAGCTCGTCACAGTGCAAGGCGGAGGAGATGACATCCCCAGTCCTGCCAAGACAAACACGGCGCCTTCCAAACATGCAGGGCTTGGCAAGCCCATGCTTCAGCCATCGATCACTGAACCCACTGCACTCCAACCCACAACAGCCCGACTGGGGAGCAGAGCAGGGCAGAAGCAGCAAGGGGCTTGGGGGGGGCGAGGAGGTGTCTCAGCAAGAGCCCCCTGTTCCCAGCACTGCCTTATGGAGGATGGAGCATCTGCCTTCATCCCCTGCCTGGCACTGGGGGCTTGCCCTGGGCTGCTAGCACCCACCCACTGCTGCCACAGGGTGCTGGGCAATGCCAGGGGCTCAGTCTCCAACCCCCTGGCACACAGATGGTGCCCAGAATGGGGACAGCTCGTCCCTGGGGTGGCTGTGCCGAAGGGTGCCCTGCAGCTGCTGGCTTAGCCCCAAGTGGAAAGTTGGCCAGAGCCACCTCCAGGCTCTTACAGTAATAAACCCTGCTCACACAAGCATTTGTCACCGGGGCCAGAGAGCTGAAGTCCCAGATATCCCAAACATCTGTGGGAGGGAGAGGGAAATCGGGGAGGTCCTGGAGGGGCCAGACCGGTTCTGTCCTCTCCACAGTGTCCTAGAATGGTGACAACAGAGCATGGCATCACCAGATCAACCCTTCTGGAGGACTCTATTCAGCCTCGAGGGGAAAATCCTGCTCCTTCCTCACATCCCCTGCAGCGATTCCTGAGCTGGGAGCTGCTCGGGGTTGTGTACCAAGCTGAGAGCTGAGGCATGTGGGCAGCTTGGGGAGGTGGAGGCTGTTCCCGTGGCATTGCCAGGCTAATCCAGGCTGGAATCGCGGGGCTGTGGCACTGCTGCCTCCATGCACCAAGGTGTGCGTTCTCAGCAGCAAGGAAAGGCAGCCACCACCCTGGGGGGAATCCCACCGCCACTGCTCTCACCTGCCTCCTTTACTGGCCCCCATCTGCAGGGGAAACCTGCAGCTGGAGCTCTCCCAGGGGCTGGGGCACCCCCAGCATCACTTCCCACGATGGGGTGGAAAGAACAGAGTGCTGGGATGGGTCGGGGAGGCCCAGCCCCTCGCCCCACACCCCTCTGCCTCCCCGCTAGCCCTTGCATCCCCCGTCCTGCACTGCAGCTCCTCTATCCTCCAACCCTGCAATCCCCCTGCCTGCATCCTCCAGCCCTTGCATCCTGCAGTCCCTGCAACCCCCTGTCCTGTATCCCCCAGTCCCTGAGTCCCCTTGTCTGCATTCCCCTGCCCTGCCCAGCCCCTGAGCACAGTGTCCCCTTCCCAGCCCCCAGGTGGGGGTCTCCCAGCCCTGCCCGCAGTGTGGGCACTCAGCACTGGCCACCATGCCCCCAGAGAACCCCTGTGAGGGTGGGCAGGGCCCCTGGCGAGCTGGCCTGCAGCCCTGGCTTGCTCTGCCCACTCCTGCCCTGCTCTCCACAGAATGGAGCCAGGCTGTGGGCACCCGAGGGACCTGGAGGGCTCCAGCTGAGTTGGGGGGCACTGGCAGTCCGGGGGGGTCACTTCTGTGAGTCAAAACTCTGGGGCACAGCGAAGGGCAGATGCTGGGCGAGGAGCGGGGCAGCAGAGGGTTAAGCAGCATCTGGAAGGCGGAAAGAGACTGAGAGGAGGGGGGAGAGCTGGAGGAGTTTGTTTAATAGCTGGAGACAAGCTATGCAGCTGTGCAGGTCGGACGGGCCCCTGCAGCCCCCCACCCCAGCCTGGCCCTGCCCGGGCACGGCCCCCCTGGGCTGCCCTGGGGCTGGGCAGGCAGGGCAGGCTGACTGGCACAGGGCTGGGGAGCAGCAGCAGGGTTATAAAAAGCAAGAATGCCTCCCCCAGCAGCAGGACACTGCAGGCAATGCCTGCCAGCCTGGCAGAGGATGGCAGCATCAGCAGGGAGCTGGCACAGAGGGCTCCCAGCACCCGAGCCCCCAGCCCGAGATGCTGGGGTGCCAGGGATGCTTTGGCACCAGAGCACAATCCAAAGGGCTGAGCCAGTTCCAGGGTCCCTGCAGGCTCCCTGGTGTGGGTGGCAGTGAGCTGGTCCCCAAGGTGGCATGAAAGGGCCTGGTCCAAGCATGTCCCCACCGCTCAGCTGCCAGCATTGCCCAACTCCCTCCCGGCATCATCCTTCTCCCCAAGGACACCCACCCTGGCACCCACTGGCATCTGCTGCCCAGGCAGGCGAGACGGGGACCCCTGGCCCCGAGGAGGAGGCGTGAGACAGCAGGCAAGTAGGGGACAGATGGCCGGAGCGTAAGGCTGGCACGGGCTGTGCCGAGGCATCCGGGAGCAGGCTGGAGCCTCTGGCACCATCACGCAGCAGGGACAGGGAGGAGAGGGGAAAGGGAGAGAAAGAGGGGAATGGGGACAGGAACAGGGATGGAGACAAGTATAGAGATGAGAATGGGAATTGGGACAGGAAAAGGGATAGGAATGGGGATGGAAATGAAGACAGGAATGGGGATGGGCACAGGGCCAGGGATAGGGATGGGAATGGGAACAGGCATGATGCTGAGGACAGGGATAGGGATAGAAACAGGAATGAGGACAGGGACAAGGATGAGAATAGAGTGGGAATGGAGATAGGGATAGAGATGGGAATGGGGACAGGACAGATGGGGATGGGGATAAGGATGGGACTGGGGACAGGAATGGGGATGACGACAGGGATGGGTTGCCAGGTAGGTGGTGAGTGCCTACCCTAGGCCTGCAGGCAGGGGCTGAGGAGGCAAAAACTAGCCCACAGGAGCTGGGACAGGCGGGCAGCTGCCCCCAGCAGTGGCATGAATGTGGCCACATTGGCACCTCCCATCCCTGGTGCTGCGGGAGATCTCACAGCAAGAAGGGTCTGAGGGTCAACACATGATGCTGTGACCCACCCCTCAGAGAGGCTTGGAGATGTAAAGAGGCTGGGGGCCAATTAACCTCACTGGTTAATTAGGACAGGAAGCCACAGGCTTAAACTGTAGCAAGGGAAAAGGAAGTTATGGGGAAGGCTGATTTATAACGATGGGGACTTGAGGCTGTTAATGGCTCAGTTCTGGGTTAATGATACACCCAGTGGGGCCAGTACTCTTTCTGTGCCAGTGCACCAGAGTTCATGGGGACAGGGAGGGGATGGTTGGGACCCAGCTGCATGGCCCCAGCGACTTTGCAGGTCTCCAGGACCCCTGCAACCATTCTGGGGGACAAGTCCTGGGAGGGTGACCTGGGGCAGGGCTGGGTACACCCCTCCTGCCTGGTGTCACTCTACCACAGCTGAGGGAGACACCACAGCTCCCCCCACCAGGTAGGTACAGGGGGGTATTGAGAGTAGCCTACGGCTGTGGCTGCCCCAGTTTAATTCTCTGCCAAATGTGTGTCACCACCCCCAGAACTGCAATCAGGAGCTGTGCTGGAGCCCGGTGGCCTGGGGACGCCGTGGGCCTGGGGAGGCTGAGTGACCTGCCACTGCTGCAGCCCAGCGTACCGAGGCACCAGCACAGGGGAGAGGGTGGCCCAAAACATCGCCCAGCTTGCCAGCTGTGAGGAAAGTGAGTCAGAAAGTTCAGGACAGCCTTTGTGTTGGGATCAGACCACGAGAGACTGGGGCTCCGAGGGGAAAATAAAACCTCTCCTTAGAAATTCTTTTATCCCAGGAAGCTCCTGCGTATCGTGTTTCGGACCATTTATTTGTACTGCTGACTGAGGCCAGTGCGGCCGCCCTCTCCTGCACACAGAGTGGCCAGTGATGAGAAGCCGGCAATAAACTCCTTGTTTTTCAAAGAAAGCCAGAGGGGAAGCACGAGGGCAAGGGACGGAGCCTGCTTATTTCCGAGGAGCCATCCTTGGGAGAGGAGGTGGCAGCAGGGGGACAGATCACAGTGGGGCTGGGAGCAGACACCCATCTCAACCTCCTTCTCAAGCCCCAGTGGGTGCCAGTTGACAAGGTGACCCTGCCTAGCTGGAGACCCTGCCCCACAAACTATCCCTTGTCCCCGTGTTGTAACTAGGAGAAGGATGGAGGGGCACTGGGACAGAGGGGAGGGTTGCACCCGGGGGAAGAATTGCCACAGCAGCATCTGCTTGTGGGTGTCTAGTGGTCTCTGTCCCATGGCCCTTGGGCCAGGACAGCCCCGGCTCCCCTGTGCCCTGCTCCTGCCCAAGGAGCCTGGCTCGGAGGCACCGGCAGCACCCTGGGGGGGGGACAGCCCAGGCCCACCCACCTGGGCTGAAGGCATGGGTGAAAGATCAGGGCACCTTCCCCTCTAGCACCTCTTTTTGTGCTTTCTCAGCATCCTTAACACCTCATTCCCTGTGTGTGGAAGCAGGGTAGCAGGGGAGGCAGCAAGCCTGTGGATGGGACCCCTGAGGCCAAGGGGGAATGTCTTGTTAGGATGGGGGGTACGGGGCCAAGCTCTGTGGTGCCTGCAGGGGGGTTGTACCCGTAGCCGGGGTTGGAGGCAGCTCCTGCCTTTGCAGGCAGAACCACAAAGACCCCAGCCTGGCAGGAGCACAGCGGGGGAACTACAAGCACTTGCCTGGCATCTGAAGGGCTCAAGGTTCCCAGCTCAGGGCAGAAAGGGCCAGGGCAGAGCTGCGGGGCTCCGCTGCCGGCACCTGCCAGTCGCTGCCCGGGAGGGAAGCGTGCTGAGGTGTGCGGGGGAAACCGCGCTGGGCCGCGGCCGGCAGGTCCTGGAGCACGGGGATAGAGAGCAGGGATCGCCCGTGGGCCGGCATGTCCCGGGGCAGAGGGATGCTGGGGGCCCGGAGCCGGGCAGGGACCGCCTGACTGCCCTGGGCTGAGGGCTGGGGGTCCCGGGCGGGGCTGTAACCGGGGGAAGTGAGTATCCGGGATGGCGGGCGGCAGAAGGAGCGAGGTGGGGCCGGGAGAAGGAGCCCCGCTCCCTGCCCAAGGAGTTGCCGTGTGTGGGAGGCGATTTCTCGCCGGAGCCCGAGCTCTCACAAAGCCGCCGGCTCGCCCGGGCTCAGC
>VZZY01013980.1:25526-67732 GCA_013400335.1 Eurystomus gularis | reverse complement strand
TCCGTCTCCCGCAGTCCCGGGGGCTCGGTCCCCCGCGGGAATCCCGGTTCCAGCCCGGGCTCGGCGCGCACGGCTGGCCGGCCTGCGGGTGTGGGCTAAAGCCGAGCGGGATTTTGATCTTCCCGCAGCGGCACCGGCAAATGCCCAAAGTTTAACTGCCAAAAACCCACCCCCAGCCCGAGCCAGCCCGGGTGCTGGGGGGGGAGGAACGGGGCCGCTCTCCCCCGGAGTTCCCGCTTTCCCCAGAGCGCAGATGACCCTGGAAATGGAGATTTCCCGGCCAAGGTGCGCTCCAATGGGCCGTTTCCCCTTCTGGCTTCCTTGGAATTTGCCTTTCCCGGCCGGGGCTGGGTGCCCCCCCGCTCGCCGCCGGCCCTTTCCCCCTCCTCGCCCTGCGCTCGCTGCGCTCCCCTCCTCTCCCTCTTTTCCTTTGTTTGCCATCTCGCTCCCTGTCTCTGACGCGTACGCCGCTCCATCCAAATGCAATAGTGGGATTTGCCAGAATTATTTCCTAAAGCTGCCGGGGAGAAGGCGGGGGGAGGTTTGGAGGTGGAGGGGGGGCGGTTATTTAACTGCAACCAACTGGAGTTTTGGCTGGCAGAGGAACTGGGGGCTCAGGCTGTCCCGGCCTGGCGCTGATGGGAAGGGCAGAGCCTGGGAACTGGTGGGAGAAGGGGGGGGTGTAGCCTGGAAAGGGACCGAATGCCAGTACAATGGAGCAGAGCTGGGTGTACGCAGGGGGAGAACAAATCGGAACATCTACTGACTCCAGAGGCAAGAGTGAGAAAAAAAAAATACTGAGCCCCAGGGAACAGTGGTGCCAGCATGCTCCAGGTCCTGCCCTGGCTCTCGAGGAATCCCATCGCTGGAGGGGCCGGTGATGGTGCTGCTGCCCTTGTCTCGCTCGGGGCTGGGGCCAGTGTCTGTGTCGTGGGTGCTGTACACCCCGGGGGGGCGGCTGGACCACCCGGGTGCACTGCGGGAAGAGCCCCGGGCAGCGGGATTGCTCCTCTCGCAGCCCAGCATCCCTCTCCTCAGGTGCCCTGAAGTGTTACCAGCCATCCCCCCGGCACCGTTGTGTGTGCCCATCCCCTGTGCTGGCAGCTGGCAGAGCTGTGAGGGCACGTCCCCGTGGGGGATGGGCTTGGTGGGGACCCCCCAGCGCAGCATGCTGGCAGGCAGCACCCATCCCCATGGCTCAGAGCCCTAGCCAGAGGGGCCCAAGCCCACCCGGGTACCCCATCTCAGCGCATCCCACCCTGGGCGGGCAGCTCCCTGGGGACACAAGGGGCTTCCCACCGCCGGCCTCTCCCCAAATCCTGCCCTAAGCCTCCTGGAGCCCCCCCCCAAGAGGGTGCTGCCTTGGGAGGGGCAGCAGGGCACACCAGGGCCACTGCCTGCCGAGCTGTGCTGTGCCGGGGTGCGTGTGTGGCTTGCTGGAGGCAGCTTGGCGGACTCCACTCAGTGCCGGAGCCCCAGGGAGTCCAGCTGCCTGGCACACAGGCAGGGCTTTTTTTTTTCTTCTTTTTCTTCCTCTTTTATTTATGAAAAAAAAAAAAAATCTTTTTTTTTTTTTTTTGTACGTTCTTGGAATAATGAAGTCCAGATTTCCTTCATGTTGGAAAGATTTGATCCCAGCTCTGCTCGCTGTGGCTTTGCTGGGGGCTGGGAGGAGAGGTGGGGGGAAAAGGGTTGGGGATGGGACCCCTCTGGGTGCCGGGGTGGGGGGAGCCAGCCCGGTAGGGTGGTGATGCTGCAGGCTGGGGGGGTGGCGCGGAGGGATGCTTCTCACCTGGGCAAGGCTCGACAGCTTGGGTAGAGGAGCGCACTGCAGTGGTGCTCGCTGCCACGCTTGCCTCACCCGGTGTGCCTGGCTTGGCACCCAAGGAGGTGAGGCCAGACACCCTCCGATCCCTGCCCCCCCACCCCCGCAGCCTGCAGGGCAGGGTTCAGCTGAGCCCCCCTGGCAAGGGCTGCTTCCTGGAGGATGCTGTGAGCCAAGAGGTGATGAAGAGTGGGGTGGGGAGGTGTAGGACAGCTCATACCCCTTCCAGGGGGTGGTGGGGGCAGTAAACTGACATCCCTCCCCCCTGTGCCTTCTTTGGCAGGCTCGGACCCCGCCCAGACTCCCCTCGACCTCGGCGCCCAGGTGCATGCCCACCATGCCTGTGGTCAGTGTCCTCCTCTGGGTCACCCTGCTGACTCTGGGCTGGCGGGCTGCCCATGCCAAGGACCACGGCTTCGCCACCCCAAGGGTCCAGCTCTCCTTCAAAGGTAAGAGCCCAGCGCCTGGAGTCAGGGGCCCCAAGAAGGTGGAGCAGACCAAGGGCACCCTGGTCCACGATACTTCTCACCTGAGGGGGGGCATAAGCATATGGGGATCCATATCCCAAGTGTGGCTGAGCTTCCAGTTTGACCCACTCTCCCAGTCTTGGGGGGCTGGTGGCCTGCCCAGTACCCCCAGTGTGGTTCCCCTCACGGGTAGGTGGATCCTTCCTTCCATCTGGCAAAGTAGGGTGCCGAGGTGTGAGGAGCCTCCCCTCCAGCAGTGCCCCGAGTCCAGACAGCAGCTTGACGCTGCCCCGAACCCCCCCAGCTGGTATTAACGCCTGGGAGCTGGCAGGGAGCCGGGAGAGGCTGGAGGGGAGGATGCCGGGCTNCTGGGGAGCCCGGGGGGGGGGGGGGGGATGTGGAACTTCCAGGTTGCTCTTGGGCTGCACTTTTGGCACAGGGGTTGGTCCTGAGCTCTTGCTGTGGGGATGCTGAGAGGGTCGGGGTGGTGGCAGTAGGGCAGGGCTCAGGGTTGCAAACCTTGAGGAGCAGAGCAGAGGTTGTCCCTGCCAGCACAGTGTATTTGGTGTTGCTGTCACCCTGGGCCCTGCCAGATGTGTCCCAGCCCAGGGGTGCATGTCAGGAGGGTGACAAGTACACGGAGTCCCGTGTCTGCCTCCCCCTGGGGTCCTGGGGGAATCCAGCCACTGTGGGAGGGCTGGGGTTGTGCTGCCACTGCCCCAGCCATGCCATCCCGCTGTGCCTTTGCCCTCCAGTCATGTACCGAACCGGTGAGCCCAGGGTGCAGTGGCAGGGCCACCGGTGAGCATGGTGGCTCCGGTCCAGCAGAGCCTGCCAGGAGGGCTGGGGGCTGTCGGCAAACACGGCACAGGCAGGGTGAGCTGCTGGCAATAAAGGCTGGTCTCAGCAGAAAAAATGGCTGGAATGAAGAGGCTGGGGACAAGCCCAGGCTGGAAAGGAGTGAGCTGTTCCTCCCCACGCGGCAGGCACTGCTTTCCTCTCTGAAAGGTGCTTTTGGGGGGCTGCTGGTGCACTTTGGCCACTGCCATTTCCTCGCCCAGGGATGTGTCCCTTGTCCTGGCTCGGAGCATCTCCTCCTCACAGCTGCAGCGAGGGGAGGCTCCAGCAAAGCCCAGACTGGACCCGATGTCTGCTGCCCCGGCAAGATGTGTATTAATGCCGGTGGCCATTCAGTGGCTGCAGTGTGCCCCGGGAACAGGACTAATTCTGGATAAGCGTGGTTAGGCTTGCTGTGCCGTGGGCCAGGGGCTGGTTTGGGGTTGGGTTCTTTGGCCCTCGTTTGGTGGAGCAGAGGTCCCTGGCCGTACCCAGGGAACTGGGGAGTGTCACCCAAGTGCCTACATCAGGGTCTCTGGTCCTTCTCCCCCCTCCCTGGAGTGTCTGGCAGGACTACCCCTGCCCTTGCTGCCCAGAAAGGGGATCTGGGGTGGGAGAAGAGCCAGTATGCACTTGCACATGGAGAAGAAATGCCGGTGGCATCCAAGCACACTGGGATCAGGAAGGGATGCTGCTCACCTCTTCCCTGCCCACGATCTTGCAGGAGTGGCAGTAGAGGAGAATTAGCCCAGGGTCTTCCTTGCCAACCAGTGGGGAGCTGCACACTGAGCTGCCAGTAAACAGCTTTCCCTAGTCAATAATCTACACATGGCTTCCTAGAAGCCCTGGGACCATGAGGCGTGAGGTGGCAGCAGCTCTTCCTGATGGTCCAGCCCCTTCTTTTGCATGTAGAGCCTGGGCCGGTACCTACATCTCCAGCCCCAAATCCCTGAGGGCGGCTGCAGGCGGTGATGCTGTGCGTGATGGGAGCTGGCTGTGGGACACTGGTATGATGAGTTCGGCTGGCCTGCAGGAACGTGGCTGTGGTACCACAGGGAACCCTGTGGCCGTTTGTGTGGGCATGGCTGGAGGGATGCCGCTGGGTCTGGGATGGAGGTCCCCTCCAGCAGCATCCCTGGGCTGAGGCACTGCCCCGTGGGACTGAGGTGGCCGTGGCCTTGTGCTGACGCCCGGTGGGGTTTCAGGAAAGGAGCTGTGCTGGCGGGAGCTGCCGTGTCCCCATGTCCACCCCTCCCCCGGCGCCTCGCCTCGGCCGTGCTGCCTGGAGCTCCGCCAGCCCTGGGAGCGTCTTTGGGTTTGTTTGCTTTTGCTTGTTATCGCACGCCAGAGGTTTGTCGCAGCTCCCTGGGGCCTGCGTCATCCTCTGTGGAGCCCCATCGTCTCCAAGTGCTTTTTAAAAAAAAAAAAAATAAAAAATATATATATATATATATAAGATAATGAAGCAATAGTAAAGAGGCTGGACCCGAGCTCCTTCACCCCAGTGTAGGGTAATGGGCTGGGCAGAGTCATCCCCTGGTCCTCCCCCCTATCCTGTGACCGCAATGGTCCCTATCTGTCTGTCCTCCCTCTCAAGGCTTTCCTGTCCGAATGTCGGTGAGAGGAAGGTGGCCGGCACGGAAAGAACAGTGCTGGGAGCGGCTCCGGCACGGCTCCCTTTTGCCAACAGCTCTTCCCAGATCCCAGCCCAGTGCTGGCCAGAAATAGGGTGGATATTTTTAATCATCTCCTTGCTAACAATTTCCCCCTCTCTTCCGTACACATCCTGCAGCCCCCTCTCCTCCAGGCCTTCCTCCATGCTGAGAGCTTTGGGCACCGGAGAGGTTGATGCTTTCCCTACAAGGATGCAGGAGGTGATGATGATGATGATGATTCATCCCTCCATGTCCTGCTCCCTGTTTGGCGTGGGAAAAGCGTGCGGGAAGGAAGGGTGGGTTCTCACCCCACGCGGCCATGGGAAGCCCTAGAGGTCAGGGCTCTCGGTGGGGGGAGCTTCAAAGGGGGAGCCGGTCNGGGGGGGGCGGCGCCCCCCCCCCCCCCACCGTGTGGCGACTGGAACAGCCGTGCCGGCATCTCTCGGAAAAACCATGGCAGAGGTCCGGCTGGGGGCAGCCCTGGCTGGGAGGGGCAGGGTGAGAGGCAGGGCAGTTCCTGCGGGGGAAAAAATTACTTTAAAAAGAATAAACCAAGCACAGAGTCTCCTCTTGGCTCTGCTGCCAGGCCCTTGCGTGACCATGCTCCACTCTGCCTTGTGCCTCGGTTTCCCCCCCTGCCCTGCTGGCATCTCAGCTGGGGGACATCGGCACCCTTGATGCAGGGCGGGGGGGTGGCAGATGGCTGGAGAGGAGCCCGGTGAGGGGTCCGTGTCCCAGGGCCACCCAGGCGCCCTCCTAAGCTGCCGCAGCTGTGGGCACCACTTGGTGACAACAGGCTGGGATAAACGTGGGGGGACACAGGGGGGGTGCGGGCAGGGACAAGGGCTCGGGGACAGCCAGCCCTGGGGCATAGCGGGAGGGCTGGCACCATTTGCCCTCCCCCAGTGTGGGTCAGGGAGTGCGCTGGACCCCCCTGCTGCTCCTGAGACCCCTCAAAGGTGGGGGGATGCCACAGTCCCCTCTCGCATCATGAGGGTCGAGGACACAGGGCTGAGCCCTGTGACCCCTAAGAGGATTTCTCTGGCTGGGGCAGTGAGGGGCTGCAGCAGGGCCCCCCACCTGCTGAGACCGGCTGCTGCCAGGCTGAGCCCCCCAGGCTCCGGCTGCAAAGCTCCATAAGCTCCTTAAACTCCCCCTTCAAAAAAAAACCCAGCTGTGATTTCAGCCCCCCCCAGCCAATATCTAATAAGCTTGTTATCCCTCAAATTAATGACGCTCCTTCTGCAGCAGCGCAGCCAGCGTGACCCATGCTGGGGGTGTCCTGTATGTCCCCCTGGCTCCAGTGCTACCGGCCCCTCTCAGAGCACCCCCAAGCCCTCCCTGCTGCCTTCCCAGCGTGGATGAAGCACATGGCCTAGAAAAGCAGCTGCCTTCCCACCCAGTGCCTTGCCCTGCTCTTGGGGGCTGCAGAAGAAAATAACGTCAAACTCCTTCCCCCCAAAAAAAAACCAAACCCAAAGGTGGTTGGTTGGTGGGGACCCCTCAGCTCAGCCCTTTGCTTTTGAGGGGATTCAAATGTTTTATCTGAAGCCAGGCTCCTGTGCGAGGGGGTTTTCCTGCTGCTGGAGCATCCCCTGGCCCAGCTCTCTGGGGGGGACCAGGGACCCCACTGTGGAGCAATGCTGGATGGGGACAGGGTTCCCCCTGCCAGCAGTGCTCGCTGGGGCATGTCCCCCCGTGAGCGCTTCAGGCGGGCTCCCTGTAGGATGAATCAGCGGTTTCAGCTGAAAAAATGTGGTTTTTCTTTTTTTTCTTTTTGGCCTGTGTCCAGCCGTCCGGGAGGCAGTGGTGGGGGCCGCACCTGACCGGCCCCACTTTCATCCCAAGGGATTTGACCCGGGCAGCCTTGGCACCTGTCCCCTGCCACGGGGCCGGCAGGGTGGGTGCCAGGCCAGGCTCCCGGGGGGGCTGGTGATGGTCGGGGCTGGAAGGCAGCGAGCAGGAGCCGGAGCCATTTCATCTCCCAAGCCCTGGCAAGGCAGCTTCAGTTTCCTCCCACCTGTGAATCGGTTAAATGGGAAAAGAGCTTGGCTGGGGGCCACGGAAACTCTCTTATTACATGTAATTAGCTTAATTACATCATAAATAACCCATCAAGGGGTAGCAGAGTGATGCTCAAACAAATAAGCAATTCTGCTTTCATGGGGCGACCCACCCAGCTCTTTGATCAGCCCCAATAACAACAAATGCGTTAAACACACGAGGGGATGCATCCAGCCCCCCCATCCCTCTCCCGGCATCGCTCCCCATCCCTCCCCTCTGCCCTGTACCCAAAAAGCTGCACCCCACGTTTCAAGCAGGGAAAAAATTAGGGGAGAGTATCCTGCAAATGTAGGGCACTCTTATAAATTTGTGAGATAAAACGCTGTGGGATGGAGCTGGGATTTATCCCTGCTGGGCCAGGCTCCCTTGGGATCAGCGCTGGGCTTCTCCATCGGCATTTGGAATGAATTCATTCTCCCCCATGCAAAGCAAGGGTTCGCAAAACCGCTGCCAGCCGGGCGGGGGGGAGCACGGTTATTGAATATAAACACGCCGTGTAATTTACATGCTAATTATGTTGAATGCGCTACAAGCCCATAATTAGAAACTAATTAGGTGAGAGCGCCTGTAATTGGTTTTGGGGGGTGCAGTGATGGTGCACCTGGGGAGGTGACCAGCTCCGTTAACTCTTCGTGGTGGTGCCCTGGTGATATCTGGGGGAGTTGGGGGAATTCAGGAGGCTGAGCTGGGGTGAACAGCACCCCAGGATGCGTGGTTTATCGGGGACCCCCAAAACTCACCCGTGCTTTGGAGATCAGCACTGGTCTTGGTGCTGATGGGCGATGGGTAGGGACTGCTCGTCCCGGCCCAGCGGGGACAGTGGTGGCAGCCAGCAAGGGTGGAGGTGTGGGCAGCTGCTGGAGCTGTAAATTCAGCTCTTTTCTGGCATTACGCGGGGGGAGGGGGGGGATTTGGTTTTGCAGAGTATGTAATGGGGCGGTGCTGTTTGCCACTGCTGCGGGCAGAGCCAAGCATTGCCCCACGGCCAAGGGCCTGCCGAGTTCCTGGCTGCCGGCATCGCTCGAGGGCGCAGGGTAATTAAATCTCAAGGCTCGAGGCCACCAAATGATGCTGGGGAGGCGAGTCTTGGGGGGGCTCTGTGGGATGCTGCGTGGGGAAGGTCCCCAGGGAGGCCACCGTGGCTGCGATGCCGAGTGGCTCCCGGCACCAGTACTGGGCAATTAAAGTGGGATTAGGCTCCCGGCCAGCCAGGGAAGCTCGGCCGGTGCCGGGGTTGGCAGTGGGGATGCGGGAAGGAATATGCTCACCAGGGCGCATCAGCTAACGAACCGGCTTCTCCCCGCTCCGTCCCCAGGGACACCCGCGGCTGCCGGGGGCAGGTTTAGGGGCACAGGGGCGGTGGGNTGGCTCAGGAGGTCAGAGGTTGGGGCGGGGGCTCGCCCACCTCTCCAGACCCATTTGGAGAGGGCGTCACGGGGCAGCGAGTCTGTCACCGCCCTGCTTTGGGGTGCCCCTCTGATCACTGGGGCGTGGGGGGCTGAATGGGGACCCCGGTGGGGGGCCGAGGCCCTTTGTGCTGCTGGCCCTGTCCCCTGCCGAGTCCTGGTGCCGCCCATCCTGATGGATGTGAGATGTTTGGGACCATTGCTGCTATGGGACCCTCTACCACCAGTGTCCTGGGGGAGGGTGAGGAGGGGAGCACGTCCCCCAGGGTGGGTGGACGTGGCATCCCCAGGCCAAGCAGCAATGTGGTGGATGGGGGACTGTCCCAGCATGGGGGATCCAGCCTGGTTTAACTACCATCCCTGACTCTGCCTGCCCCAGGGTTGTCCCTGCCCCAAGCAGGATGGCTGGATGCATGGATCCAGTACCGGCAGCAGGTCCCTGGCACTGGGAATGAGCTCTCCTGCTCTGCCTGCATCATCCTGCTGCTGGAACTGCCCTGCTCTTTCCTGGCTTCCAGCTCTGGCCACCACTGACACCAGCATCACTCGGGTGGGGGAGAAAGCCCCAAGAAATTAATCCTATGCCTCCAGGGCACTACATGGGGCACACACATGCACACACGTGTCACGGTGTATGTGCGTGCACACACTGCATGGGGCAGCTGCAGGCCATGAAACAGGCAGGGACTGGACCCAGTGTGCCATGGGAGAGGTGGGGGCACTGTGGGACAGGCAGGGGACACCACGGGTGGCCAGCAAGCCAGCGCTGGTGACAGAGAGCATCTGGAGCCCAGATGGGACAGGCAGGAGAAGCAGCCTCCCCCGGACGCGGGGGGAGGCACCGCTGCCATGGCAGGGGGCACCCGTGTGCCCACATCCCAAACCACCGGCCCCTCCGCATGCCCACTGTGCTCCCGGCAGGCGGGCAGACCCCCAGGCCAGGGGGAGGTTGATGACGCATCCTGTGACACCATTTCCCGCAGCCTGCCCTGGTGCATTTCCATCCCATCCGGGCCTCTCCGCCATGGCTGAGGGGTGCTGGGCGGGCTGTGGGTGCCCTGCCGTGGGGCTGGGGCTAGCAAGCACCACTGCCGGCCATGGGGCAGAGCGGATTCTCCCAGTGACACCAGTGGATCTGGCCATGCCCAGGCACTCCTGTGCCCTCTCCACCTGGGCTCCCATGGACCCCCCCTTCTCCCTGGCCAGCAGGAGGGTGGGTACCCACCCTGCCCCAGAGGTGCTTGCCCCCTTGCTAGCCCCCAGCCCACCCTCAGGATTCAAAACAGAGGGTCCCCAGGGCTGTGCGAGGTGGGGCCCAGCACTACCAGGGTGCCAGAGTGTAGGACACAGCCCCACCCCATCCTGCCTGCTCCCCAAAGAGTGCAGCCCCCCAGGATGAGAGGGGACTCTGGGGACACCCATGGGGCTGGGAGGCAGGAGGTCAGGGAGATCAGAAGGCAGTTGGCATCCCAGCTGGGAACAGCAGCTGGCTGCTAGAGCCCTGCCTGGCCCTGCCTGGAAGCTGACGTGCTCCTTCCCTTTCTAGGACCCTAGCGCCTGCACCCAGCATGCCTCTGTGTGGAGGGACAAACTCTGTGGGGTGGGGATACTCATGGGGCTAGCATCCCATGGAAGTGATATCCAATGGCTGGAGGTGGTACCTAGAGGGGGTGACACCTCAAAAGGGAGTGGCATTCCATGGAGGTGGCATCCAGTGGCTGGTGGTGGCATCCAAAAGGGGTGGCATCTAGGGCAGATCGTGTCCCATGGAGGTGGCAGCTGATGGCTGGTGATGGCATCTAAAGAGAGTGGCATCTCCAAAGGGGGTGGCATATAGGGAAGATGGCATTCCATGGGAGTGGCATCTGATGGCTGTTGGTGGCATCCAAAGGGCTGACACCTCCAAAGAGGTGGCATCTCCAAAGGGCATGATGACTTCAAAGAGGTGGCACCTCCAAATGGGGTGGCATCTGGGCCAGATAGCGTCCCTTGGGGGTCCTCTGTTTTGCTTGTGCCCTGGCCCCTGCCGCGTGGTCCTTGGCACCGGCCCACATCATCTGCAGCACTTCTGCCTTCCATCTGGCTGCCTCATTGCACTTGTGAATATTCATGACCCTCATTATCCTCTTTCACTCGTTGCTCCCACACTCAGGCTAAAAATAACTTCCCAAGGGGGGATGGGGGGCATGGGGCGGGGAGAGGCTCATCCCCTTCCTGGGACCTGGCTCCTTGGGGTCCCAGCTCCCCTATCTGAGGAGCCAGCGACCTCACAGGGACGTGGGGTTACAGGGCAGGAGAGGGATGATGCCAGAGATTTTGGCAGCTGAGAGCTCTTTGCTGGGGTGCCAGGGACCCCTCCCTGCCTGCCCTATCTTGGTGGGCAGCTCCACTCCCTCCTGGGGGGTGCTGGCTTTCTTGAGCTCAGGTCCTGCTGCCCACTCCCCTGGCCACTCATGGTTGTCCCAACCTGCTGTGAGCATCTCTGTCATTGTCTCATGTCCTGTGAAGAGGTGGGAGCGCTGTGGTGCTCATTGAGGGGGAGGTGGGCACCATGAGGCTGGGGAAGGTAGGCACCATGGCCTGGAAGGTGGGCTTCATATGGCTGGAAATTGGGCATCATAGCCTGGAAGGTAGGCACCATAGGGCTGGAAGGTGGGCACCTTCTCTCGCAGGATGTCCTCCAGCTGAGACCAGGCTTGGACTCAGGGCAGGGACAGCACCTGGGGGTCCTGGGAGTGCTGACACCTGCCCCTTTGCCCCTGGCAGAGCTGAAGGCGACAGGCACGGCACACTTCTTCAACTTCCTCCTCAACACCAGCGACTACCGCATCCTGCTGAAAGACGAGGACCACGACCGCATGTACGTGGGCAGCAAGGACTACATCCTCTCACTGGACCTCCATGACATCAACCGTGAGCCCCTCATTGTAAGCTGCTATCGCAGGGCAGGGGGAGAAGGTGGAAGGAGGGCAACCAGGCATCCAGGAGTGTATTTCAGATGCCGGGGCAAGAGCTCAATGGGCATTGCTGGTGATGATGGGGAAGAGGTGGGGCCAGTGGGACACCTGATCTCCTCTGGGCTGGTTTCTCTACAGATCCACTGGCCTGCATCCCAGCAGAGGATCGAGGAGTGCATCCTGTCAGGCAAGAACAGCAACGTGAGTGGCCATCATGAACCCCCTTCTGGTAGTGATGTTGGGGCTGGTGGCCAGCAGTGGAGGGGGATTTGTGTCCTTGTGTCCTACCCTGGAAGAGCCATCCCCCAGGTCTCCTGTAGTGTGGCAGTGTCTGAAGCCATGCTGCGATGGGGTGGCACACCAAGGTGTGGTGGTGTCCTGCCACCCCTTCTGTCTCAGCTGTGCAGGTCCTAGAGAGCTTCATGGGCGGGTAGGAGACCAAGCTCCCTGCACTGCTGCCTTCTGCCAGCCAGGGCTGAGCTGCCTGCTGTGCCAGCTCATGGTCCACTCCTACCCCAGCCCATACTGTCCCATGCCACATGCCATCCCACAGCCCCTGCCAACCCGTGATCACAACCTATGACCCATACCAATCCATAACCCATGCCAGCCAAGGACCCATACCAACCCATGACCATGCCAAACTGTGGCCCCACCCCAACCTATGGCCCTATGCCATGTCCCATGCCAGTCTCCAACCCTTCCTTGGCCTGCTTTCTCCCTACCCCAGGTTCTACGTGTGCCAGGGGGCTGGACCCCATGGTGCTTGCCTCAGTGGGGTTACCGGCAGGCAGTGAGAAGGGGTTGTCCCTGTCCCCTTGCTGGGGTTGGCACCCTCTCTTCTGCTTCCTAGGGGGAGTGCGGCAACTTCATCCGCCTGATCCAGCCCTGGAACCGGACCCACCTCTACGTGTGCGGCACTGGCGCCTACAACCCCATCTGCACCTTTGTCAACCGTGGGCGCAAAGCCCAGGTGAGGGGGTGGGAGGGTTGCAGGGCGCTGAGCTGGTGCCTGACTTGGCAGTGCCAGCACAGCCACCATGGGACAGCAGTGGGGTGCGGGAGGGTGGCTTGGCTCAGCTCAGCTTGGCTCGGCTTTGCCGGCTGGTGAGGGGAGGTCTGGGGGGCAGCAGCAGGCTGGGGGGGGACAACGGCTAATGGTGTTGTGCTGCGGAGCGGGGTCAAGTCATGTCTGCAAACCAAGGACTTTTCTTCATGATGGAACCGGGCCACCCTGGTTGGACCCTGACACCATCTTCCATGTGACGTGCCCTCCCACTCCACCGGCTGGAGCCACTGCTGGATCTCCACTGGAACGAGGGACATGTCTCCCCTCAGCTTCCCTCCACTGGCCTGCCAAGCCCCTCACAGTGGATGCGGAGGATGCCCAGCACCATGCCAGCACCAGCCTTGCACACGGAGAACCATGGCAGTGGCTGTGCCAGCACATGCAGCCATGTTGGGGATGTCCCTGGATGGATGTCACCCATCCCCAAGGACCATGGCATGCAGCAAGACGGTGGCGTTGAAGCCACATGGCACTAGGCTGGATACACGGCAAACAGAGGAGCACTCTCAGGACAATCCTGGGAGGGAACCAGTCTCTGCAAGTAGCAGCGCAGGAATCCTAGGGTGCCCCGAGGCTTGTGAAGCTGTCCGTCCCCTCTGCACTGGGGTGGGAGGTCCCTGGCTGGGTCCTCTCTGACTGTCGGAGTGAGCCAGGTGCCACCAGTCTGAATCAAGGAAGGAGCACAGTGCTGGACACAGAGGTCGTCTGCCCCAGTGCACCCAAGCCTAGCACGGGCACCAAGAGAGGCTGCTTGGGCCACTGCATCGCGGGACTGGATTAGGACCGGACTGGGCAGTGGCAGCATTTGAGGAGGACCAGGGGTGCTGGTGCGGTTGAGGCCAGCACTGCATGTCCCCTCCAGCAGAGCCAGCGGCAGCGTGGCAGGGACAGGGATTCCTGTGACCCCGCAGTGCCGGTAGCTTCCCCTGCGCCGTGGCTTGCGCCTGTGTGTAGCTCTTCTGCATGGGGCCCTACCAGCTAGTGGCAGGTGCCATCTTTACGTCCCCAGCTGTGAGCCCAACCCAAGAACAGGATGCATCCTAGAGAAGCTCCTGGAGCTGGAGGTCAGCTCAACCCAGAGCATCCCAGGACCCCACCAGCACCTCCCAGGGGGACCGCGGCTCTGCCACTCCAGGGGCACCCATCACCCCAGCTCTTGGGGTCCCCCCACCAGCCCCTGCCCCGGGGGGTCCTTCCCCTGCCGGTGCTAACTCTCTGCCCTGCTCCTTTTCCCCAGGGGTTTCCGCCGAGCCAGCCGGGAGGCCGGGAAAGCAGATCCGCCGACGGCCCCCTCAGCCCAAGACCAGCACAAAGCAAGGTGGGAACCAGTCTGGGAGCCCGCCGCAGCTGTACCCACCTCTCCTCCGGGCATGCCGGAGCTCTGGGCTCCTTCTCCTTCCCACTGGCATGCTTCTGCCCCCTGGGCCGGGCGCCCTGTGCCATGGGCATCCCCGCCATCTCCTTCCCTCTCAGCACAGCATCTTCCGGCCACCGATCTGGCGTCTGCTCTCCTTCTCTCACTAACTCCTTCCTCCCGGGCCACATATGGACCCCCCATGGGGGACACTGTCAGGGACGGGGGGGTCTCCCCACTGCTGCTAGCTTTGCCCGGCTCTGGGCTTGCTGTGTCCCTTGGAATTGGAGCCATGTCTTGGCAGAGCCACTGGGCTCAGGCTGGTTCAGGGGAAGATGCCAAGGTGATGTGCAGGAGGTGTTTTGTTAAGGTCTACAAAAACATTGCTGAACAGCTGCCCCAGGAGAGGCTTCCACCATCCCAGTGGGCAAGCAGGCTCAGGGAGGTGACAGTGTCCCCGGATTCTGGGGATACCCAGTGTCCAGCCAACCCTGACAGTGTCACCCACCAAACCTCTCCCCTCCAAACTAACATGGGTCAGTGCACGGGCCGGGGTATGCGTGAGGTGCGGGCAGCCTGGGGCACCCCTTGCCCACCCCTCCACTCCAAGGGCAGGTGGGGGGCGGACAGAGGGCGATGTTCAGCCACCAGCATCTCACCGGCTGCCAGCAGCTCCTGCTGCCAGCAGCTCCTGCTGCCAGCTTCCCCAGTGCCAGCTGGGGAAGCACTGGTGCCATTTCAGCCCCCTTGGGCGCCCCAGTTGCAACTTCCCCATCGGATCTTGGCCCAGAACCAGCATGGATAAGCTCCCCAGCATGACCCCCTGTCAACTGAGTGGGGGATCCCTGGAGCTCCAATGTGTTTCAAGGCACGTTAGCCAAACAGCGGTGCCAGCACTGTGACAGCCCATGGTTTCCCTGGCTGGGAGGGTGAGATGGTGTGACCTGGGGCCAGGGCTGTGCTGGAGAGCCAGGTTGTCAACTGAAGGCTTTGCCCAGCTCGGGCATGAGGCTGGTGTGGGGCAGAGGCATTTGTGATGGTGACGGTGAGGCAGGCGGCACGGCGTGGTGCGGCAATGAGGATGGAAGAAGTGTGGCTGTGCCCATCTCTAGGGCTGAGGTGCCCCAGGAGGAGCTGGTGTGAGCAAACCTTCTGGTGGAAGATGTGCACAGTGAGCATCCTGTCTCTCCACCCTTTCCCAGATCCAGGAGCTCTGCCAGGGCCCTGCTCACTTCTTGACAGAGGGTGGCTGCCACCATGCCTGTTACCCCTGCTTTAAAGCCAGGGCACAGTGCCAGTGGGCAGCTCTGCCAGCCCAATCTGGTTGCCTGAAGTCCCCCCACAACACTTCATCCTAGCTCTGAGGGGCTGTATGCTAGGAGTGAAGGGTGACCTGGCTGGGCCAGCTTGGTCCTGACTGCCCCAGCTGGCACCAGCAGAGGATTTTGTGTGCATCTCTGGAGGCATCATAGGTCTCACCCTGGCTGCGGCTGCGTGACAGTGCCAAGGATGGTGCAGAGAAGGCAGAGGTGACAGTGGGGACACAACTCTTAACAGCATGGGGCAATTTCCCCAGGGCAGGCACAGCATCTCACCATGATGCCACCCCATCGGCATCTGCT
Organism: Eurystomus gularis; assembly: GCA_013400335.1. Lineage (NCBI taxonomy): Eukaryota > Metazoa > Chordata > Aves > Coraciiformes > Coraciidae > Eurystomus > Eurystomus gularis. Next base: position 52,476 of record VZZY01013980.1, on the reverse strand, counting down.
GGAAAACGGGTCCTGGCAAGAGGAGTGCAGTGAGTCTGGCAGCCGAGCTGTGCCCAGCTGTGCCGAGCTGTGCTGCTAGCCAAACACCACCGGCCAAAGCTGCTGGAGCTGCGTGAGCTGGAGCCAGCCAAGTGGCAATGTGCGGCGTGGCCAGCCGTGGCGAAGAGGCAGCCAGAAGGAGAAGTTTGCCCAGAAGTGGACCTGGGGGATGGATGCCCCATTTCAGCCTGGTGGCTCAGCCAAGTCTCCCAGTGGTGGAGGGCACGGAGAAGCACTCAGCAACGCAACACCAGAGGAGTAGCTTGTGGGGGCTTCAGTTTCTCAGGAGACCTGCAGACCCCTGCTGTGGTCCATCCACATCCATCCTGGCTGCTGGAGTAGGCTGCCTCTCCTGATGGCCTTCAGAAGGTGCCACAGGGATGGAGGGATGAAAGCCTAACCATCTCTTCCATTTGCCTCCCTCAGGATTATATCTTCTACCTGGAGCCGGACAAGCTGGAGTCGGGCAAGGGAAAGTGCTCCTATGACCCCAAAGTAGACACCGTCTCTGCATTAATAAGTGAGTCCTGTAACTCCCTGGGGCTGGTGCTGCCTGCACTGGACAGAGGGAACATGCAGGCGAGGTGGGACAACTGCTCCTACTATCTTCCTGTGTTGCCCATATACCCCCAAGGAGGTGGGCTCCTGCCACACTCACCCACTCCAGCTGCAGATGGCCAGGCACCTGGAGTGCCAGTCCTTGGGCACCTGGCCCAGTGGAGGTGAGGTCCTGGTTACAGACCAGTGCCAGCCTCCTGAGCTCTCTGGGATGGCCACAGGCAGTGGCTCTTGGTTGCCTGGTGGCTACCAGCTTGGGCTGGGGCCAGATGGAGCCTGAGGTTGTGGGAGAGGTGGGTAGATGGGACTAGGTGGGGGTCCACAGCTGATCTCTGCCCTCTGCAGATGAAGAGCTCTATGCTGGCGTCTACATTGACTTCATGGGCACGGATGCAGCCATCTTCCGGACCATGGGCAAGCAGACGGCCATGAGAACAGACCAGTACAATTCACGGTGGCTTAATGGTGAGTTCAGAGTGCTATTGGCTCAGGTTCCATGGGGAGCCCCCAGCTCCAGCCCTAGAGACAAGACCCGTCGTGTCATACTGCATCCTTCTCCCAGCACGGAAACAGTAGTCAGCGTGGGCAGGTGGATGGGTGGTGGTGTGTTGTGGGTGGATGGATGGACAAACGGACAGATGGGTAGACATGATGGATGGATGCATGCATGGATGGATGGATGGATGGGTGGGTGGAAGGCCAGCAGTTGACAGTTGATGGATGGATGGACAGATAATAGATGGGTGCATGATGGATGGATGGATGAATGGATGGAAATCCAGGCAGAAGAGCAGAGGCATGGCTGTGTGGGGCAGTGACAGACATGTTGGGAGCTTTGCTGGGTGGCAGGAGCAGCCAGCTGGTGAGAGATGGGACTGGCTCTGCCGGAGTCCATGCATGGGTTTCTGCAGGGCTGAGATGTCAACCGTGTCGCCTGCAGTCAGTGACCCTTAGTGCTCATCCTGCCCCTCTCAGAGCACCCCTGCCCGTGGGACAGCAGCTGAGTAAACAGAGCAGAGCAGATGGGATGGTCCTGCCGGGCCAGGGAGGCAGCAGGGCCGTAACCCGAAGAGAGGGAGCTGTCAGCACAGGCTGGGCACCAGTTGATGGAGAAGCTTCCTGAGAAGCTTCCAGGCTGTGTGGTTCCTCCCAGGGGGGAAGACCAGTTCCCACCACCTTTGTCATATTGCTGCTGGAGGTCTCCACCCTGTGGACCTCAGAGATGCTCCCAGGGACCTCAGGGATGCTCCAAGCCCCTCCTGGAGTGCCACCAGAGAGACCTGGTTCCTCAGCCTGCTTCAGCAGTTCTGGTCCAGACCCAGCTCTTGCCCTGTGACCACAGCAGTGCTTTTCCAGAAGTGGGGAGATGCTGAAGGAGAGAGGGGGGCTCAGCATCCGACCGCGGCACGGGGCCGGAGGTGCCGCTGAGCTGATGGTGCTGTGCCATTCCAGACCCAGCCTTCGTCCAAGCCCAGCTCATCCCTGACAGCAGCGAGAGGAACGATGACAAGCTCTACTTCTTCTTCCGAGAGAAGTCAGCCGATGCCCCGCTGACCCCTGGGGTCTATTCCCGCATTGGGCGCATCTGCCTGGTAGGTGGAGTGAGGGAGCAGGCAGGGGGTGGGCAGGGGGCAGGAAGGGCTGAGCACGGGGGTCCCTCCATTGCAGAACGACGACGGGGGCCACTGCTGCCTTGTGAACAAGTGGAGCACCTTCCTGAAGGCTCGGCTCGTCTGCTCCGTGCCAGGACCTGACGGGATTGAGACACACTTCGATGAGCTCCGTGAGTAGGCAGGGAGGGGAACAGGGGCCTTCTCCACCCCTGTGGGCTTGGGGAGCACCCTGGGGAGGGCTGGGGACCCCTTTGTTGCCCCTCACCTCTTACTGTCCCATGGGGACCTGCTCTCCACCCTGTCCTGCCGTCTCTGGGTGTGAGGGCGTCCCAGCCCACTTTCCCCATGGTGACACCCCCATCTTTCTGTCCCAAGAGGACGTCTTCATCCAGCAGACTCAGGACACCAAGAATCCTGTTATCTATGCCGTGTTCTCCGCGTCGGGGTGAGTGCTGCCCTCCCATGGAGGTGGGGGGCTCCAGCTGGGTGGGGGTCCCAGTGATACCACAGTGGTGGGCAGTGACAAGCTGGAGGGTGGCAGCAAGTCCTTCCTCCCAGGTCGGTCTTCAAGGGCTCTGCCGTGTGTGTCTACTCCATGGCTGACATCCGCATGGTCTTCAATGGGCCCTTCGCTCACAAGGAGGGACCCAACTACCAGTGGATGCCCTACACAGGCAAAATGCCCTACCCCCGGCCAGGCACCGTAAGTACCCCCAGGCACGCATGGAGAGGTGAGCTGGCACCTGACAGGCAGCCAGCACTCTCAGACCCATGCCCAGATACCACGTCAACTGAGTGCTGGTGACATTTGTGCCATAGTGCCCAGGGGGGACCTTCACCCCATCCATGAAGTCGACCAAGGACTACCCTGATGAAGTGATCAACTTCATGCGTGCGCACCCTCTGATGTACCATGCCGTCTACCCCACCCACCGCCAGCCGCTGGTGGTCCGCACCAATGTCAACTACCGCTTCACCACCGTGGCTGTCGACCAGGTGGACGCGGCAGACGGGCGCTATGAGGTGCTTTTCCTGGGCACAGGTACCCACGCCGCTCACCGCGGGGAACGCAGCATGCTCCGGCGCGGCCCCGGAGGGCATGGGCACCACCAGGGCTGTCCAGAGCATGGTGCCCTCCACCACGCTGGAGCAGGGTGAGGGGCTGAGACCCGCCCCTGAGACCCTTGTCCTCCTCAAGGCTCCAGTTTGGCTCTTCCCCTGTCCCAGTGCCCATCCCACAGACCGCACCATCCAGCCTGGTCCTTCCCTTAGCCTAGTTCACATCCCTGGATTCAGTGATCCAGCATGATGCCTCCCATCCCAGGGATGCCACCATCCAACCTGGTCCTCCCCCTGTGCTGGTGCCCATCCCAGGGGCACCACCATCCAGCGTCACCCTTTCTCGACCCCAGTGCCCATCTTATGTGCTTTCCCGTTGCCCACCTTAAGCCCACGTTCATCCAGCCTTGTGCCTCCCCTGCTCGATGGCCTATCCTACAGGCACCAGCATCAGCCTTGTCCTTCCCGGGCCCCAGTGGCCATCCTGGGGACAGCATTATCCAGCTCGGTGCTTACCCTGCTCTAACACACATCCCAGAGCCCCTGTGATCCATCCTGGTCTTTACCCTGGCCTGGTGCTTGTCTCCGGCTGCTGTCCTCACCATGACCTGGGTGGTGGCAGTCCCTAGCCCCAGGCAGTGACCTGACCCAGTACACCACACCCCAGGCACAGCCACATGCTGCAGCAGAGGAGAGATGGGGATGGATGGGCTTGGGGGGATCCTTCATCCGGCCAGCCCCAGCAGGGACCCCCTTCCCAGGAGGGGAGGGTGCAGGTGCCCAGGGCTGGCACTGAGTGCCTGGGCACCATGATGTCTTGCAGATCGGGGCACTGTGCAGAAGGTCATCGTGCTCCCCCGGGATGACATGGAAATAGAGGAGCTCATGCTGGAGGAAATTGAGGTGTTCAAGGTAAGGGTGAGCCTGTCTCTCATCCTCTGCTTAGTGTCCTTGACCCAGTCAACCAGCCCCTTGGGACACCAGCCTCCCCTTGGCCATTTCTGGAGGGACCACAAGCGTTGGTCCTCCTGCCTACTGCCCCCTCACATCTCCCCCTGCCCACCCCTGCCTGCCCAGCTGCCTGAAGAGGGTCTGGGGTGCCCACCCCAGGGCTGCAGCATCAGTCCAGGCAGTTGCCCTTCCATCTGCTCCACTTCTGCTCCCATCTAGGTGCCGGCACCCATCAAGACGATGACCATCTCCTCCAAGAGGGTGAGTCACAGCACATGGCAGGGGGCTGGGCAGATCCCATCATGGGCCCAGCCACGACACTTCCCGCTGTCACCACAGCACCAGAGCGGGAGGCACGCAGGTGGCCCTGGCATCTCAGCTAATCACAGTACCAGAGGCCTGTAGCTTATTGTGGGGGGTCCTTGCAGGGTGGGGATGAGATAGCATCTCACCCTGTCCTCTTTGTCCCCCATCAGCAACAGCTGTACGTGTCCTCGGCCGTAGGCGTGACCCACTTGGCCCTGCACCGCTGCGATGTGTATGGGGAAGCCTGTGCGGACTGCTGCCTGGCCCGGGACCCGTACTGTGCCTGGGATGGCAGCGCCTGCACCCGCTACTCCGCCTCCTCCAAGAGGTACGGGGGGCCAGGGGAGAGCAGCAGGGAGGGACACCCAGCCCCAGGCTCCTCTGCTCACCTCCCACCTTCCTACAGGCGGAGCCGGCGGCAGGATGTCCGGCATGGCAACCCCATCCGGCAGTGCCGAGGCTACAACTCCAATGGTGAGTGAGGTCTGGGGCACAGCCCCACAGCATGGGGAGCAGCTGGGGGGCACGTGGAGGGCAAGGGCAGGAGGTGTGGGTAGTGGCCAAGGGGGACATAGGTGGGTAGATGTATGGGAAGAAGGTGAGCACAGGTGGATGGATGGATGGATGGATGGATGGATGGATGGATGGATGGATGGATGGATGGATGGAAAAAAGGATGAATTGCTGAAAGAATGGATACATTGGGAAGGAGGATGAACATGGATGGGTGGATACATTGGGGATGAGGATGAGCCCAGATGGATGAGTTGGTGAGTGGATGGATGAATGGATGCATTGGAGAGGAGGATGAACATCAGTGAGTGGATGGGTGGATAGATGGATGGATGATACATTGGGGAGTAGGATGAACATAGATGGATAGATGGAAGTGTTGGGGAGAAGAATGAGCAGACTTACATGGGTGGATAGAAGGATGGATGGATGGATATGATGGGGAGAAGTATGACCACAAATTGATGGAGGTGTAGTTGAATGAATGAATGGATGGATGGATGGTTGTATGGATACTTCAGAGGAAGATGAACGTACATGCATGGATGGATGGATGCATGCATGGCCACACTAGAGGAGGAGGAGCACACTTGCTGGGTGGATGGGAAGCAGGCAGACTTGTGGCTGGAGGTGGACAGGAGCTCTCCCTTGGAGAGCCGTTGGGCTCAGCAGGAGGGTGGTGGGGCAGGGGTGTGGAGGCACATGACTGGCTGCCCATGGCCCACCCCAACAGCTAACAAGAATGCAGTGGAGGCCGTGCAGTACGGGGTGGAGGGCAGCACCGCCTTCCTTGAGTGCCAGCCCCGCTCACCCCAGGCCAGTATCAAGTGGCTGCTGCAGAAGGACAACAGCGACCGGCGGAAAGAGGTAGGGCAGGATGCTGGGCCGGGGGTGCCAGAGGGTGCTGGGTGCCAGCTGGCTGAGCCATGTCCCCTCTCCCCCCCAGCTGCGGGTGGAGGGCCGGGTGCTGCGGACGGAGCAGGGCTTGCTGCTGCGCGCCCTCCAGCTCACTGACAGCGGCCTCTACTCCTGCACCGCCACTGAGAACAACTTCAAGCACACGGTGACCAAGGTGCAGCTCCGCATCCTCAGCAGCCGCGCCGTCCACGCCGTGCTGGTCCAGGCAGAGACCCCCCCCGGCCTGCCAGGTGCCCCCACACCCCGCTACCAGGACCTGCTCCATCTCCTCACCCAGCCCGAAATGGGACTCCTGGACCAGTACTGCCAGGGCTACTGGCGGCACACAGCTGCTAGCCCCCCGCAGCCACTGGCTGGCCTCAAAGCCAAGGAGCAGCAGGACCAGAAGAAACCTCGAAACCGCCGGAATCACCAGCCAGAGACCTACGGGCATACATGAAACCATCATCAGGGACTTTGCTAGCACAGTGGTCTATTTTTCCCCCCTTTTAATATTAAAAATATCTATAAATAAATATATATATATATACATCCACGCACACACGCACGCAGACACACGCGCTCCCCCACCCCATCTCCACGGGCAATGGTATTTATTTGTAGGTTGTACATAGTCACTGGGGTGATGTGAGCCCCCACCTCCCAGCCCCAGGGAGGAGTGGAAGCCCCCAGGGCTACCACAGCCAGCGTCACTGTCTTTCCCCCCCTGCCCTGCAACCCCAGGAGCCTGGCATGAGGTGAGTGCCAGGAATCATGGCTGCATTCCCTTTGGGGCACTGCACTGGGGGCTGGTGTGGGAGGGGGCAATGCCCTGGGGAGGGGAACAAGACCACAGCCAGGGAAGACAAGGCAGGGGGAGAGGTAGCACCAGGCAAGATCTGCCCCCCATAACCTGGGCACAGCCATCACAGCTTTGTGCCTCAGTTTCCCCACCTGGTTATTGAGAAGCAAGTGCTTTCTGTGGGGGAGCTGCAGACCACTGGGCAAACCAAGGAGAATGGGGCTGTGGGACCAGGGAATGCAGCCCTGTCCCCTCCCTGGGGACATGGTGGGGGGTGAAATGGGACTTTTGAGACAGCACCCAGGTGTCCAGGTGGAGGCTCAGGTGAGGTCTTTGGGTGGGGAAGGGAAGGAGAAGGGGCTGTGCTGGGGTAAAACCTCCGGCAGCTGCTAACACTCACCAGCACTGACACCCATGGGTGTTTGGCGCACCCAGCCCATCAGTCACCCCCTTGGGGCACCCAGGTGGGTGCGAGGGGTTGTAAATAGTTGTACACGGGGAGCGCAGGGGAGGACACCCCCCCCAAATAAACACTGGCTTTGGGACAGACACGGGCGCCTGCGTGTGCTCTGTCGGGGTGAGGAGGGAGCAGCCAGGGGCTCTGCTGCTGCCTGGTCCCCCACCACCTAATCCCCTTAACTCTGCCCCTGAGCCCTGCCGGGGGCACCGAGGGCTGGGCTGGAGCCAGGTGGGGAGCAGTGGGTCCTGGCGATGCACTGGGAAGCCCAGGGCACCGGGTGCTTGGGGGTGAGCAATGCAGGGGTGTAGTGGGAGCACTTTTGTCGGTCCACAGGGCAATGGGGTTGTACTGGACTGCTCTGTGTGGTCCCAAGAGGCACTGGAGTCGTGCTGGGAGGTCCTGGGCTATACTGGGGGTAGTACTGGGCACACTGGGGCTGTACTGGACATCACTGGAGTAGTACTGGGGACAATGCTGGACTATGCTAGGGCAGTACTGGAACCGTGCGGGGGCACTGGGCCGTGTTGGGTTGTACTGGGCCATGCTGGGCTGTACTGGGCCACGCTGGGATGTGCTGGGCAGAGCTGAGCTGCACTGGGCTGTACTGGGCCATGCTGGGCTGTACTGGGCCACGCTGGGATGTACTGGGCAGAGCTGAGCTGCACTGGGCTGTGCTGGGCTGCACTGGGCCATGCTGGGCTGTACTGGGCCGTGCTGGGCTGTACTGGGTTGTATTGGGCCGTGCTGGGCTGTACCGGGTTGTACCGGGCCGTGCTGGGCTGTACTGGGGGCACTGGGCGGGTTCCTTACGCCCCCTGGCGGCCGAGCGCGGCACTGCAGGTTGGGGGGCACCGGGGGCATCGCGGGTGGGTCGCGACCGGGACACTGGGCTTTACTGGGGAGGCCCGGATGAGTCCTGAGAGAGCCTGGGGACACTGAGGACGGGGGCGTGGGGACACAGAGGGGTTACTGGGGTGACCCTGGGGACATTCAGCCTTACTCGATTGGCCACGATGGCAATGGGGGATGCTGGGGACACGGGAGGGGGGGACTGGTGGCCCAAGGACACTGGGGAGGGGCAGTGAAGGGCCTGGGGACACTGTAGGGAGATGCCACTGCGGTGGGAGCACGGGGGTGGCAGCGAGGTGCCCCTGGACGGTGGGCAAGTTATTTTTGGAGGTCGTGTCCTGAAGACACTGGGGGGTACTGGGATTTCACTTTGGCCCACTTGGACTGTTACTGGGGAGGAGGTTGGAGACCTACTGGGGTGTCCAGGACATACATAGTGCAGGAATTGCTGGAGGGGCCTGGGAATGCACTGCTGGGGGGTGGGGTGTGTATTGGGCTGGCCTGGTGATACTAGGAGTGTACTGGTGGGTGTCTGGGGACATTAAGGAGTGCATCTGGAGGGGCCTGGGGACATTGGTAGAGGGTCCTAGAAGGAGCCCTGGAGACATAGGGTGGGGTGACTGGGACTGGCATTCAGACCACTGGGGGCTGTGCCCCTGAGGACACTGGGCTGGCTTTCTGGGGGGCCTGTGGGCACTGGTCCAGAGCGTGAGCTGGGGACAGTGGAGACATTGCCATGCACCACCCGCAGAGCCCCCCCAGGTCTGACCTCCCCCGGGGTCCACAGCAGAGCCAGAGCTGGGTGGGGGGTCCCACGTCCCTGTGGTGGCTGGGTCACTGTCCCCAGCCCCAGCACGGGGGGAAAGTGGGGGCTGGCTGGCCTCAGCCCCCCCGGCAGAAGCACTGAAACCAGGAGCTGCAGGATTGCTGAGCTCAGCCCACTGCAGATTTAGGGGGTTTATCTGGGGAAGGCGGGGGGGGAAGCTGGCTTAAGCTGTGGGTGCTGAGCACAGCACCCTGCTGGACGGCCCCCCGGGACCTTGGCCCTGTCCTTGGCCCACATTGGGTGGGTGGTAGCGGTGGCGGCAGTGGGGCAGTCGGCAGCGGGTGCGCTGGAGGCGGCAGGGGGCTGGAGCTCGTTGCCCATCCTGGTGCTGACCTCCAAGGAACGGGTGAGCCGCAGGGCCACGGGGCCGAGGATGGGTGCCGGGGCCAGCGCTGAGGAGAAGCACTCCCGCGAGCTGGAGAAGAAGCTCAAGGAGGATGCTGAGAAGGATGCCAGGACCGTCAAGCTGCTGCTGCTAGGTATGGGGCTGGGGGGACACCCGGGGGAAGGTACCCATCCTTTGTGCATCTCACCCCAACAGCTCACCCAATGTTCCTCTGATACTTCCCAGAACCCCTCAACCCAACCAGCCCACTCCAACAGACCCCCCCCCCTAAACCAAATCAGCCCACCCAATATTCCCTTGGCCCCCAGACACACCTCCTAAATCCAAGCAACCCACCCAACAGCCCATTCAACATTTCCCTGACTCCTCCAGCACCCCTAAAACCAACCAACCTACCCCAAGAGCACCCCTATTTCCAGGCAGCCCTAAACCTAACACTCCATCCCAACAGCCTACCCAAAGTTTCTCTGACTCCTCCAGCAACTCTAAAACCAATCAACCCTCCCCAGAAGCCCACCCAAAATTTTCCTGACCCCAACCAGCCCAGCCCAACAGTCCACTCAACNTTTCCTGGACCCCTGCCCAGTACCCCCAAACCCAGCCAGCATAACTCAACTGCCCCTCCATGTTTCCACCTCCTCTCTGACACCCTTAAACCCAACCAGGCCACCCCAACAGCCCCCCATTCCCAGGCTTCTCTAAACCAGCTCATCTAGCAGCTTGCTCAACAGCCTTCCCCGACCCTTGTCCAGGCACCCTGAACCCAACAACCCATCTCAACAGCCCACCCTAAGAGCCCCCATCTTCCAGGTATCCCCCAAACCCAACCAGCCCATCCAACATCCCCACATTCCCAAGCCTCCCCCCTGACCCCAATCAACCCGTTTCAAGAGCCCCCCCACCCCATCCTCCTGAGCACCCCATTGCAACCCACACCACCACCTCTGTGTCTGTCCCTGTAGCCTGCTCAGGTCTGCAGGTCCCTCCCAGCCGCCCCAGTGATGCCCGAGGACTGGGGTGCCCTGGATGTGGTGGGGCAATGGGTACCATCGCTGCCCTCCTGGCCTGGCCGAGGGCACATCCCCCTGCACTGCCACAGGCTTGGGGCATTGGGTGGTGGGTGGCGGGGTTGCGATGCCACTGTGTCCCCTACCCCTCCTCTGGGTCCCTGAGCACATCCCTGGCTGAGCTGCCACAGATCCCATTAGTCACAGCAGCTCAGCCCAGTCTTAATGCCACTGGCACCAGGCTGTAATCCCCCTGCCCTGAGCTCTGGGCCTGGCAGAGCCACAAGTGACCCCAGCCCTGTGGCTGTGCCAGGGCTGTGCGAGTTCCAGGGGGCCAGCACGGGCACCAGCATGACCTGTGCTTTGTCCCCGCAGGAGCAGGAGAGTCAGGGAAGAGCACCATCGTCAAGCAGATGAAGTAAGTGCCAACGGGTGCCATGTCCCATGTGCCCATTCCACCCAACAGCCACGAGGTCCCCCTGTCCCAGCTGCCTGGCTCTGCCCCATGCCACAGCCATGGGGTGCACCTATCCCTTAGTGCCTGGCTCAAGGCCATGGTGCCCAGCTCAGCACCATGCCCCCCTCCCTGGCCAGGATCATCCACCAGGATGGTTACTCGCTAGAGGAATGCCTGGAGTTCATCGCCATCATCTACAGCAACACACTCCAGTCCATGCTGGCCATCGTTCGGGCCATGAACACCCTCAGCATCCAGTACGGGGACTCTGCTCGGCAGGTGAGGAGCACCCCATGCTGGGCAGGGAGGTCCCCCTGCCTCCCTGGCCCCACTGAGCCACTCTCCCTTCTAGGATGATGCCCGCAAGCTGCTGCACCTCTCAGACACCATCGAGGAGGGTACCATGCCCAAGGAGATGTCAGACATCATCGGGCGGCTCTGGAAGGACGCAGGCATCCAAGCTTGCTTTGACCGCGCCTCCGAGTACCAGCTTAACGACTCGGCTGGCTAGTATGTGGAGGGGGTGGGGGTTGGGAGGGGAGGTCTGGACGGGACTTGTCTGGGGATGCTGACATATGTCTCATGCTTGCCACATGCCCTGCCAGCTACCTGTCAGACCTGGAGCGCCTGGTGACCCCTGGCTATGTCCCCACGGAGCAGGATGTGCTGCGCTCCCGTGTCAAGACCACAGGCATAATTGAGACCCAGTTCTCCTTCAAAGACCTCAACTTCAGGTAGGGGCCGAGCCACTGGCAAGGGCTGGTGGGATTGGCAAGGGGTGGGGCTGCTGACCACCCCACCTTGTCCTCCCCAGGATGTTTGATGTGGGTGGCCAGCGCTCAGAGCGGAAGAAGTGGATCCACTGCTTTGAAGGGGTCACCTGCATCATCTTTATCGCTGCCCTCAGCGCCTATGACATGGTCCTGGTGGAGGATGATGAAGTGGTAAGGAAGGCTTACCCCCCCTTTTACCTCCTCTCTGCTTTGTCCCCATCACGACATGGGTGGGTCACCATGGGGCTACGTCCCTCTGCAGAACCGCATGCACGAGAGCCTGCACCTCTTCAATAGCATCTGCAACCACCGCTACTTTGCCACCACCTCCATCGTCCTCTTCCTCAACAAGAAGGACGTCTTCCTGGAGAAGATCAAGAAGGCTCATCTCAGCATCTGCTTCCCCGACTATGATGGTGAGGGTGGCAGCAGCTCTCCCGCTGGGTGCAGATTGGTGGTGGTGGTGAAGGGTTGGGTGCCAGCACCCTGCAGCAGTCACCCAGCAGGTGTCCTCAGCATCCCATGCAAGGGACGCTGCAAGGTTTCATGGACCAGGCAAGGTTTGCCCAGCCGGGGGAGCGCTGGATGATGCTGGGCTAGCACCCACGGTGGTGTGGACACCAGCCAGGCGAGGATCCCACTCACTGCCATGCCAACAGGTCCCAATACCTACGATGACGCGGGCAACTACATCAAGCTGCAGTTCCTGGAGTTGAACATGCGGCGGGACGTGAAGGAGATCTACTCCCACATGACCTGCGCCACTGATACCGAGAACGTGAAGTTCGTCTTCGACGCTGTCACCGACATCATCATCAAGGAGAACCTCAAGGACTGCGGGCTCTTCTGAGCCCCAGCCCCAGCGCCCCCACCCCAGCCCGGCCCCCCCACCACTGGGGCCCAGCCCCACCTCTGCCCCCACCTCACCTCCGCAACATCTCCACTTGCCCCAAACCCCTGGGATTTGACTCTTTTAGCCCCAGAGCCACCCCTGTGTGGGGAGCATGGTCCCACTTCTACCCTTGCCAGCCCTCCCACCGGCCAGCGCTGCAGGGCATCCAGTACCGCTGGGTGCTGGGGGTTCCAGGGAGCTCCAAGTGCTGGGGGGGCACTGGGTGACCCTGGGCACTGCAAGGCGCTGGACACTCTCAGGCACTGTGGGGTGCTGGGGGTCCCCAGGTACCCCTTGGACTTGAGGAGTGCTGAGGGTCCCTTAGGGTGCTGCAGGTCCTTGAGTGCCCCTGGAAGCTTAAGGGTGTTGGGGAGGGTGCTGGGTACTCCTTGGAGCTGAAGGGTGGGGGGTCTCCCACATGACCCTGGGCACTGGGGAGGCTGGGGGACCCTGCTAACCCTGGAGCTGAATGGTGCTGGGGGGTCCTGAGTACCCTTTTGAGCTGGGGAGGATGAGAGCCCCTTGGTGACCCAGGGAACTGGGGGTTGGTGGGGGTTTCCTGGGTGCTGCAGGGTGCTGGGTGTCCATATGTGCCCCCTGGAGCGGAGGGTCCCTCCATGACTCTTGGAGCTGGGGGGTGCTGGGTGTCCATGCATGCCCCCTGGAGCTGGGGGTCTTTGTGGGCTGCTGGGTGCAAGGGGTGCTAGGTCTCCCTCAGGGCCACAGGTGACTGGGGGGGACTTCGTGGTACTGAAGCCCCCCCAGGTGCCACCATCTTCATGTTGCAGCACCAAGGGGTGGTCACATGCCCCTCCCAGCAGCACCCACAGTTGCTGAACCAGCAGACCACCCCCGCAAGGGTCCTACCGCTGCCCTCATCCCCACACTCAGGGGGTACTGCTATGTCCCAAGGTGATGCCAGCCCACCCCTGTGTACCTTCCCCACCCTGGGAACCCCACCAGCCCTCCCAACGAGGTGGAGCACCCACCCCCAGGTCACGGCGAAGGTGGTGGCAGAAGATTTCTTTTTTTTCTCTTTTTTTTTCCTTTCTACATTTTATTATTTCAAACCATGTGAACAATTCGGTAAAACATCCTGTGGGAAAAGCGAGGCCGTGGGCACCGGCTGAGGGGACCCCCCAAGTTGGGGGGAGACAGCGGGCTCTCCTCGCCCAACGCAACAGCTAGCCCTAAAAACTAGGCTTAGAAAGAAGGGGGGGGATACAGGCAGCAGGCAGCACCTCCCTGCCTGCCCTCCTGCCCAGCCGCTGCCCATCCCTCGGGGCGGCGGGGGGGGGCCTGCAAGGCAGGGTGAAGCACAGACTCCCCCAAGGCACACGGTTGGGGGGTGAGCTGGCCATGGAGGACACCGCCACCACGTAGCACTTGACGCTTTTAAATAGTTTGGTAAAAAGGTTTCTTTAAAAAGCAACCTGGCCCCAGCCGGTGTGGTGTGGGTTTTTTTTGCATGGTTTCATTTGTTGTTGGTTTGTTTGTGTTTTGGGTTGGTTGGTTTTTTTTTTCTTTTTTTCTTTTTTTTCTTTTTCTGGTTTAAAAAGGAATGTAATCGGTCATGTTTGTGGCCAGGTGGGTATTCGCAAGGGGACCCCCACGTCCCCCCTGGGCCAGCAACACTTGCAATGTAAACAATGAGAGCATCAGGGCTCGGGAACAAATGAACAGGAGGGTGGAGTGGTTGGGGAGTTAACAACCAAGATTAAAACCTCATTTTCCCCAGGAATTGCGATGCTGGCGAGGAGGAGGAGGAGGAGAAGGAGGAGGATGGTGGGGGGTGAGCATGGGTGGCAAGGGGGGACTTGAGCCCTGCCACTATGCTGGCACCCAAAAAGTCTCTTCATGGGATGGGGGCAGAGGGATGAATCCGAAGAGAAGCAGAAGTGGGTGAGACGCAGTCCTTCCTTCGCCAGAGCGGNAGCCTGTGCCACGGCAGGGAGAGCAGGCAGCACCCACCCCTGGAAGATGCTCTGTGACCACCCCATTTAGGGGGTCACCACCCCATTTAGGGGGTCACCACCAGGACCACCACCCACCTGGGCAGCGCTGGCCCTCAGAAGAGCCCGCAGTCCTTCAGGTTGTTTTTGATGATGACGTCAGTGACGGCATCAAAGACAAACTGCACGTTCTTGGTGTCGGTGGCACAAGTGAAGTGGGTGTAGATCTCCTTGGTGTCCTTCCGCTTGTTCAGGTCCTCAAATTTGCTCTGAATGTAGCTGGACGCCTCATCATACTTGTTGGCACCTGGGGAAGAGAAGATGCTGGGCTGCCCCACGGCCACCCAGGGACACCAGCGTCCTCCTGCCACCAGCACCCCCCTGCCACTGGCACCAAAGGAATTTGGGCTTGGCTCAGCTCCCCATGCAGCCACAGTCACCATCCCTATGCCAAACTCATGCTCCCCAAGCAGTGAGACTCAGCTAAATTCCTTCAGGGCTGCTGCTCCTTGTACTTCCCATCTTTCCCTGTCCCCCGGGGTGCCCCAAACACCAGCACACCCCACTTGCTGCCCAGTCCCTGGGCACAGAAGAGCCACCATCTCAATCCCCAGCATCTCCTGCTACTCTGCCCGGGCAAGGTGCTGCCTGCTCCTCTTGCTGGGGGTGCGTTGAGGGTCCCAGCCGTACCTGTGTACTCAGGGAAGCAGATGGTCAGGGGGCTGTGCACGATCTTCTCCTCAAAGAGGTCTTTCTTGTTGAGGAAGAGGATGATGGACGTGTCCGTGAACCACTTGTTGTTGCAGATGCTGTCGAACAACTTCATGCTCTCGTGCATCCGGTTCTGGCAGGGGAGATGGCAGCCTGAGCTGGGCAGGGACCACCAGGCAGCACCTGCCCCAACGCTGCCCAGCCTGCCACCCCCCCCACCACTCCTGCCTGCCTGGGCAGGGTATGTCGAGTCCCCTTCAAGACTTGGACCACACTGGCCAGGGCACTGGTGGCCACAAGAGGAGGGTGTACTCCCCCAGCCCCAAAGGACTATATGGCTCACAGCATCCACTCCATCACCCCCGACTCACCATCTCCTCATCTTCAGCCAGCACCAGGTCATAGGCACTCAGGGCCACGCAGAAGATGATGGCAGTCACCCCCTCAAAGCAGTGGATCCACTTCTTCCGCTCCGAGCGCTGGCCGCCCACATCGAACATCCTGTGGCATGGAGATGGTGTGGTGATGGGCGGCTTCTCCCAGCCCCACTGCCCTTGCCCTGCTCCCTGCCTCAGTTTCCCTGGATGCCCAGAGCAGGAGCTGTGCCAGGAAAAGGCACCAAGGTAGGCAAAGCACAACGCTTCTGCCCCAGTGCTGCAGATCTGCCCCAGCACCTGCTGCCCATCGCAGGGACAAGGTGGCGTCTGGGCTCATTTTCCAGCCAGAGCAAATCCCTGCCATGAGCCAGGCAGGATCAGGCCACCTTTCCCAGGGGGTGTCAGTACAATGCTCCCTGGAGCCAGGATCCAGGAGATGTTCTCAGAGACCTGCTCTGGAGCAGGTACTGTGGGGTTTTGTCATAGGCCTTGGACCGAGGGGAGCTGCCAGTGCTCAGCCAAGTGGCTGCAAGCTCAGTGGTACTGCAGGCAGATCGAGGAGGGCTCAAGGGACAATCCCAGTGCACCATGGACCTCTCCAGCTGCTGGCAGCAGAGGATACCCTGCATCAACAGAGAAGAGGCCAGCAGCCCCACATCCACTGCCAACCGCCCAGCTGGCAGGGAGGCTTCCCCATTGCCATGCCTCCTCTCTGGACCATCTTTGAGCTGCTGCCACCTCCAAATCCTGGTGATGCGCAACCAAGCGCCTCCATCCCACCTAGTTGGCACAGGGGACCCTGCAAGCCCCCCATACTCCAAGAGGACCTCAGCAGATCTTTCTGCCAGCAGCTCCATCGCCAAGTGACTAAAACCCACGGGATGTGCACGATGCTGGCTTTTTGCCTCAGAAACCAGAGTCCTGACTGCTTCCCTGGGTTTTCAGTGGAAAGCGACCACGGGGTGCCAGCAGGCAGCAGTGCCAGTGCCTGACCTTGAGACCCCTGCTCCTGCCCAGCGCCCTTCTCATGGCAGAAGTGGCGTCAGGGCACCCCGAGGACGTCTCCCCCTTCCTCTCCTGCCAGAGGCTGGATCCGCCCTGGGGCCAAGCCCTGTAAGGCGTTTTTGAGGCTGTTCCAGTTATTTTGGCGGTTTCCGTTCTCTCCAAGGCAGCAGCTCCCGTCATGAGCAAACCCAGGAGAGACTCGATGCATGCAGTGTGCAAGCAGGATCCAGCCCAGGATGGGGAAGAAGAGGGGTTTTTTGCCTTGGAAAAGGCAGAAGGGAAAGGGTTGGACGTACTTGAAGTGCAGGTCCTTGAAGGTGAAGTGGGTCTCTACGATGCCGGTGGTCTTCACCCTGGTGCGCAGCACGTCCTGCTGGGTGGGGATGTAATCGGCACGAGCTATCCTCTCCAGGTCGTTCAGGTAGCTGGGGAGGGAGCAGAAAGGTGCTGGGGAAGCTGGACCATGAGGTACGACCCACTCTGCATCCCTCTGGGCATCCCCACACCGCGCCGGGGTCCCCTGCCCACACCCCAGCATCACCCATTTGGGGTGAGCAGCACCGAGCTGGGCAGGACAGAGGACCCTAACCACACCCCAGGGTCAGGCAGCACGGCCAGCTGCTGGGGCAGCAAGGGGACAGACGTAAGGGAATCAGGCTTGGGGGGCCGCGCAAGGGATGCAGCCAGGGCTGGGGGGCTCCCCCCCAGTTCCTCCAGCCGTTTGCACTGAGGGAAATGGCAAGAGGAAAGTATTCACTGCTATGGCAACCGGCCGCAGCGGCGGAAACAATTGATGGCGCCATGCCATTTATAGTCAAAAAACACAAAGGGCCGGCGTCCTGGGAGGAAGCAGGAGACAAGGGCAGCCAGAGAGATGGGGAGCAGTGTGGCCAAGGGGCTGCTGCCCACCCCAAGCCCCCCAGGGTGGCATCGCCTGTCCTGCTGCCTGCCTGGCACTGCCAGAGCCCAGCTCTCGGCAGCAGCAGTGGCGGCTTGGTCCCCAGGCAGCCGCCGGGACCGGACGAGCAACGCTGGGGGGATCAAGGAAGGTTTCGATTTCTCCAATTCACATTGCTTTAATTGGGTTATTATAAACAGGCTCCTTTAAGCAAATTAGGCTTGTGATAATTAAGGCCTTTACAGCCCCTAATCTGGTGAAAGCCAGATTACAGCTTCCAAGGCCACGGGGATCCCAGCCTCCGACAGCAGCGCAGCCGCTCGCCAGCTCCCGGGAAACCCTCTAGCATGCTGGAGCAAAACCGGAGCTGTGGGTGCCCCGGGACCCTGCTGTGGGTGCAAGGGTGGGGGGGCCTGCACGCCGCTGCGGAGCAGCTCGAAAACAGCCGGAAACACACGCGGCCTCCGGCTGACAAAAAACAGGAAACACCGTGGCAGGGACATGCACGGCACCAGCAAACACTCGGACCTCACGCCCAGCCCTGGGGTGCTGGTGAGCACCCAACCCGGCACCCCAAGCTCCCAACATGGAGGTTCCCCCATGGGGCTGCAGAGGAAGAGGCTGGGGGCTGCTGCAGAAGCTGGGGTGCAGGCAGGCTGCGTGCTGGGCATGGCATGGGGCTCCTCACCCCAGGACGCCCTGTGCTGATGGCACTGCAGGGATGGATGGGGCATCGGCTACTGTGCCCGCATCTCTGCAGGGCTGGAGCAGGAGCTGGAGGGGGCTCCTAATTAATGCTTGTCCAACCCCCGCAACGTGCCAAACACTCCATAAATGCACTTGCAGCAATACCTGATTTGAGAGACACTTTGCAGACATCTTTTGGTCAAACTGTGCATGTAAGCTGCCAGGCACTTGGTGGGTCTCTTCACACAGCACCCGTGGCACTGCTGAGGAAATGCCGGCACTGGCTGGGGAGCGATGGGGCTGAGCAGGACAGGGGCCAGGGAGGGCGGGTGGGGGCAGGAGGAAGTGAAAGCTGCGGGCACTGGAGAAAAGCGCCAGCAGGAGCTTCTTCAGGGTTGGCTCTTGCCAGGAGCTTTTCTGCAACCTCTTCCTCACAGTGACCTCCGTGCAGAAGAGGGACCCGCCAGTGCCAAGCTGGAGGGGATGGCTGTGCTGGCACAGGGGGGACCAGGCAGTCCCCAGGATGGCAGCAAGTCCCAAGGGTGCTCAGTCTCTGGTGAGGCCAGACTTAGGGGAGGATTCCCAGCACACCACGAGCTCCCCCCAGCCCTGATTTGCCAGGAGGGGTCCGGGCAGAGAGTGCAGGAAGGCACGATGCAAGCCAAGTGCAGCCTCGGCCATTCCACTCTCTCCAGCTATCATACTTTAGGCAGATTAACTTATTTATTAAATCTCTTCAGGGATAAACCCAACCAGATGCAGGCAATTTATCTACCTAAACACCCGTTTGGTGGCTAATATGCCCACGTAATGCCAAGTCCTCCCATCTAAACTCATTTAAAAAGAAAAAGAAAAGCCTCTTGGGCATCCTACTCATCCTGTTCAAACATAAGGGTCACCAGTGCTTTCTTTGGAGCTTTTTCTTGCCTTCATAGTCCATGAAGGACCGTGGGGATAAGCAGGGCCCCTGGCTGTGCTGACATGGGGGGGAAGCCAGGGGAGAGCATCCCCAGGGAAGGGCAGTGGGCACAGAGCAGTGGCAGGAGAGGGATGCCCCCAGGTACCCCTCCTGGGAGATACAACACCCCACCAGAGAAGGAAACAGCTTTTGAAACATCCGCCTTCCCAGTTCTGCTCCGGCTCAGCCGCCCCAGCACCAGGCGGGAAATGGCAGCACCAGCCCCCAAGCCTGGTGATGGGGAACAGCAGCTCCCAAGGGGATTTTTTTGTTGCTCAATAAAAGCGACGTGGCCCACGGGGCTAAGATCCAGCTGAGCTGGGGTTGAGGAGCAGGGGTACTCACTAGGCAGCGGAGTCGTTCAGCTGGTACTCTCGGGAGCGGTTAAAACAAGCCTGGACGCCGTTGTCAGCCCACAGCCTCCGGATCACATTGGCCAGGTCCTCTGGCATGATGCCCTGCTCCTCGGCAGTGCAGGAGAGAGCGAAGAGCTGCCGAGCATCATCCTGTGGGGAAAAAACAGGGCTTGGGCATCAGCACGGGATTATCAAGGCTCCCTCTGCCCCAAAGGACCTGACCAGAGCTCACCGTGTCCCACTTGGACAGCAGGGCAGGAGCTCCAGTGGTGGATGGGGACAAGACCCAAGGGGAGCACCTACACCCATCAGGGGCTGTGCCAGGGCAGCCACTCATGGGTTATGCTTTAGGTCCCTCCCACCAGGGAGGGGAGGTCACAGCCAGCCAGGGAGCAGCAGGGCTTGGGCAGGGCCACCTGCACCAGCTTTGGGTGCTTCTGCTTTTGCTCCTCAAGAACCCCCAACCCTGCCAGGCACAACAGGAACAGGACACCCACTGCTCTGGAGGAGTCTCCAAAGTCAATCTGCAGGTTCCCCATCGCCTTGATGATGGCCATGATGGACTGGATGGTGTTGCTGTAGACCACAGCTTTGTACTGCCGGCACTCCTCCTCTGAGTAGCCATCCTCATGGATGATCCTGGGGCACGAGAGAGAGATAAACAAGGTCAGACCTTTGCGGGGCACCCTGGGGTCCTGCTATCCACCCATGCTCTGCAACAACACCAGTGGGGAGCTTTGCCCAGCCACCACCAGTTTCAGAGGCTGTGGCCAAAGTCTACATGGTGTCAGCCAGAGATGGTGCGGGGACCACTTACTTCATCTGTTTGACGATGGTGCTCTTCCCAGACTCGCCAGCACCTGCAGAGAAACAAGAAGGGAAGACGAGGAGTGAAGTGCTGCCCAAAGCTGGGGACCCCCACTTTACTGGGATGCCCTAAGCCCAGGGAGGGAAGGGCAGCGGGTGCCTCAGCCATCAGAGAAGAGCTCCCAGCATTCAACCAGAGTAGATGGTGGGATGGGCACAGGGAACATCAGGGCCAAGAAAGGGGGAGGAAAAGGCGAGCCTGGGCGGGACCTTGCAATAGCTCCAGAAAGGAGAAAGAACATCTGCTCTGGGCCCCAGAATGGCACCAACATATTAACATTTGCCCTGTGGTCCTGGTGTGCTGCAGCAAGACGACTGGCATCCCTGGCTTCAGCCAAGCTTGGGAGCCAAGCAGGGAGAACCCTGGATGGGGGCCTAAGCCCTGCCTATCACCTGGGATGGAGATCCCAGCTCCAGGCAGAGCCTGAACTCAGCTGCCGCATCCCACATTCTGTATCCTTATTGTGCTGGAGGATGATGGAGCATCAGCCCTGCCACAAGCCCATGGCTGGAGCTGGCAGCAGCCAGGATGCCAAGATGCTCATGCCACGAGGTACAGGCAGGGAGCTGGGCATCCAAAGCTGAGCACCCCAGGGAACCTGGGAAGAAGCTGCCGCCTCCACCAGCCAGCTCTCAGCGGGCTTCGCCGCCCCCGGGCTGCTTTTGAAATAGGGCACACTTTCCAACCTGTCAGGCCCTGCACCCCAACCCAGCTGTGGAGGTGGCCGCCAGCAGGCAAAGCTGGAGCCTTTGGGGTTGGATTTCTTTTTCAGCATCCAAATGCGGGATGCCAGGGGTTCACAGGGGACAGCCAAGGCACCTACTGCTCCTGCCTCTGGAGGACGTCACCCCACGCAGGCAGCGTGCAGCTCCCGGCCCAGCCCTCCCTCCCCGGGCTGGGAGCTGGGAAGTAGTGAAGTCACCCGGCTGCGAGAAAGAGGAAGCTCAAAGGGGAAGCTGAAAGGGATGGCGCATATCCCTTGTCCCCTCTCTGGACAGGGAGTGCCACTGAAACGGATGAGTGCCTGGCTCTCCTCACCCCAGGACCCCTAGCAGGATGAGCCTCCTTCAGCCGGGTCCCTGCCCCCGGGTGCAAAACCCAGGGCATCCACCCAAGCCAAGCCTATCCCTGTGTCCTCTTCCAGCAGGTCCCCCCACTGCTGCCCTCAGCCATGGAGCTGCCCTTACCGGGGGCCCCAAGCAGTGGCAGCACGGCCGCAGAGTGGGAAGAGACATTACAGAGCAGTTTAAAAAAAAAAAAAAATTTAAAAAATGGAGATTATGCTAAAATTAACCAGGAAAAACAGAGCCTGTCATGCCAGCTGAGACACGGCAGCAAGGAGCAAACGCCTTCTGCCCATGCCCCTGGCACACAGGCAGCCGAGGTGATGGGCACATACCACAGGCATCATGGTGGGCACTGCTCAGGGCACGGGTCCCCCCAAGCTTGGGGCCATGCTTGGGCTACACAGACCCTCTATTTACTGCCACAACCACCCCCTTCCATGGCTTCCATGCTGTATGTCCTGTATTTGCCCAGCCCAGAGGTGAGCGCCTGGCATGGCGGGGGCACAGGAGGGCTCCCTGGCGCTGCCGACCCAGCCGCTGCCGGCGCCCATGGGATGCTGACGCGGCACCCGGCACAGCCTGGCCAGTGTTCGTGGTCAGTGCTGGCAAGTCCTGCCTGGAGCTGGGAGCAGCAGGGAGAAGGACTTCATTTTTTCCATTAAATACCTCTGGTTTCTGACAACGCCGCCCCATACAGGCAGCTCGGTGGCCAGGGCCAGCTGCATTCACCGTGCCCTTCCCTGATGGGCACCGGGACAGGGAAACTGAGGCACACAGCAAGGGAGGACCTCGCTTATAAGCATCCCTGAGGAGAGTTGCCAGACAGTCACTCCAAAGCCTCCTGTTCTGCCTGACATTTGCTCCCTGCCGGGAGGGAACAACCTCCCTGGACAGGACCTCCTGCCTGCTCCCAGCAGGGTGACAGTAACGGGCAGGGTCCGAGGCCGGCCATTTCCCTGGCAAACTTCCCCCGCAGCTCCCAGCTCCTTCCCCGCAGCCTGCAGAAGGCAGCTGTGCCATTACCCCACAATTTCCCTTCCAAATCATCACCTTTGCCTAACGAAGTGCCTAGGTAACTGCTGGGGAGGCTGCCCAGCACTAGTGACTCCTACCCAGCCAAGCATGGGGGGGCCCCTTCCAGACCCCCATGGGCAAGCACAGCCGACAGGATGAGTTTCCGATCCCCAGGAAGGGTTTCCAATCCCCGGAAAACCCTGGCTGCCGCCCATTCAGCCCCAAAACAATCTCCGGGCAGGGTGCCAGCTGAGGGCTTCCACCCTTTTCCCAACCCAGGCTGGAGGCAGGCAGCACTGCAGGGGCTGCATACCCCCATGCCACCCAGGTATGGAGGGGGAACAGAGAGAAGCCCCCCGCCAAGGGCTGACTCCATGGCCAGGCTTCCTCCAGCCCTGCCCGCTCCCTGCCCACCCTTGCTGCCTGCCAGGACTGGGCAGCGCTCATTCCCAGAGCGACAGCTGTCAAAAATAGGAGGAGAGCTCTCTCTCAGGCTGATTTCCCCACTTTTTTGTTGTTGTTGTTAAAAATAATCTCCTAAAAATTTAAAATAAGCAAGCTGCTGCCCGGCTCCAAAACACCCCGTTAATCCACCAGTGAAAAATTTATTTAGCCAACATATATTTTGTAGCCTGCAATTTAAGATGCTTTCTGGTCAGCATATATTTAATGCAATATATGCAACGTATTCCTGGCCAGGATATATTTTATGTCAAATATTTAAGGAGCTGGTCACAGGTTTTGGGGTCCACCCCAACCCGCATCACCAAGAGGGGATTTTCCATCTTGCCACACGGCACCATCCTGGTTTATGCCTTCCAATACCCAGGCGTGGATGGAAGCAATGCACAGCTGGAAAATGTTTCTTATTACAAGGAAGAAGCTGGAATTCAATCCACCAGCAGGTCCAAAGCCATCCCCATTGCCGGCACCCAGAGCTCCATCCCCAGCCAGCAAGTTCTCCTGGTCTGGCAACAACTTACTTAAGGTTTTTAAAGCCAGACAAATCTGTCGATCCCCTTCCCTGCAGGACAGATGGACAGCTGGACAGAGGAGTGGCTGCGGAGCTCACCCCTTTCGGCACATGTGGGGTCTCTGCCATCAAACGGGACTTCCAAAGGAGTGTATTAAAAGCAGAGTTACCCTAAAATCTCAAAAAATAATAATAAAAAGAGATTCCCCTCAACATTTTCCTTCCTACCCAAAATGGATGGAAAATTGCTGTAAAAATAATCGCATTTTTTTTACAACCCCACAGCAACACAGGGCGTTTTTCCCAGGGGCTGTTCCATTCCGGCACAAGGCTGGCTGCTTCCCAGGAGAAGCCCGCACATCAGTGGCCAGTGGGATGCCACGTCCCCAGGCAGGACCCCCAAAAACTGAGGGGCACTAGGGAGGTACAGACCCCCCTGTCCAAGGCAGCCTATAGAGACGCAGCACTTAGAGAAAAAAACAAAAACAAAAACCCACAAAAATGAATAAAATAGAAATAAATTGGCAGCAGGAAGGATGTTTGGAGCATATGGGGGAGGAGGGAGCAGGTTGGGGATGGTTTCCCAGGGGACCATGGCAAACGCACCCCCTGCACCGACAAGGGCTGCCGGTGTTTGCAACTGGACAAAACCATCCTTGTGCCGGGATTTTCCAGGAATCTCAGAACTTTGCTGCTCTGTTCTGCCCCTGCACAGCCATAACGGTCCTTCTCCCCCTCCATTGGCACCAGCTGCCTCCGTGCCCTTGCCCCCTGGAAAAGGGGCTTCCCAAAGACCATCACCCACACGCCCCCCCAGCCGCTCTGGGCACAGGGACACCACAATGCTCCCCACATTCCCACCGCCAAACACCCAGGGTGGCTCCAGTGCAGCCCACGGCAGAGAGCTATGCCTGGGTGCCATCACTCCCTCCAGCCCACCCCGATGGGGTGGGGGCTCACCCGCTGGCACAGCCAGGCAGCTGCCGGCACCCTGCTCCCCCTGCCTGGGTTTTCCGCCAGCAGGGATGGAGGATTACTCAGCTCCCCCAGCTCCGGTGATTCAGCCAGTCTCCGGCCCGGAAACCCCAGCTCCAGCACGGAGCAGGAAACCCGGCAGCTGCGACAAGGCCAGGCCAGCCCCGGCTACGGCAGCGGTGCTGGGGCACACCATGATCGTGGTCCTGGCACTTGCTGGCACCCACAGCCCTGGCCAGGTCAGCCCACAGGAGACCTTCTTCTGTAAAGCTATATATAGGTAAAGCAATATATATAAAGCTATAAATATAAGTAAAGCATACATATATGCTTTTAAATATGCATATTAAAAAATTTATATATTGCTCCATACAAAAGAGCACCATATATATATACAAAATATATTCCTTTTTAAATATATTTCTAATGCATCTATGCAAAAAAAAAAGACATAAAATACATAGATACAAGCCTGCCGCCTCTCCTGCACACAGCCTAAGAGCTCACCTTGGAGCATCCCTAGAGGGGACATTGGGGTGACCCATTCCAGGGCCTGGATGTAGGGCTTCTTCCTCCTACCTCACCCCAACCCACCTCCAGCCCAGCCATCAGCTCCAAGGATGCTCTCAGACCTGAGAGCACCGAGCTCTTCCCTCCTCCACCCCACCACGACACCTCCCAACCCATGACCAGAAACACCACCACTGTTTCCACCAAAGGGAGGACCTGGTCCCCTCCCATCACCCTGAGCTGGGGCAGGAGGGGGTACAAAACCAAAACCCCAAGGCAAGACAAAGCATAGCAAAGCGGGTGGCTCGCACACGAGCGCAGGGCAGCACCAGGGCAACAAAGCCTCTGAAAGTCACAGCTGGTCCCTCCCTTCCTCTATTTTTATGCAAGCCCCAAAAAAAACAAACCATGAAGCTGCAGAGCCCAGCCTGGGCTGCTCTTGTCCCCGCTGCCAGCTTACCCAGACAGGATCTCCTACAGGCACTGCCTGCATGATGCACCTGCTGTGACCCAACACGGGTGGTACAGGGGGAGCATCGTGGCCCCTGGGTTTACACCTCCAGCACCAAAAACCACTGGGCATCATTGACATGATAAACCCACCAGCACCTTCCCCCATCCCGGGCACCTTCATGGCCTCCAACGCCTCCCAAGCAGCCAAGAAATCCTTTTGCTCTCCTAATATGCCAAAGGAAGATAAGGAATTGGTGGCTTTGAACACAGCCATCTCTTGCTTGCCTCTGATCCTGCATCCTCCAGGAGCATCCCAGCTCCTGCAGGCAGGGAGGTGGGCTGGGCAACACCCGACTTCCACTGCCACCCAGCAGAAACAGCTGGTGACTCCAGCACTCGGAGCCATGGCCGTGCCAAGGAGCCAACAACAGCACCAGGAGCTGCCGGCAGCACTGATGCACTGGGTGGATGCTCCAGGTGGTTCTGGGTGCCAGCAGTGGCTCCTGGCCTCTCCCAGCACGAAAGCCTTGAGAGGTTGTTAAGTTTCCAGCAGAAAGGAAGAGGGATGGCTTCATCTGGAGGGGAAGATTGCTTCATTTAGGTCTTCTCCTCACCAGAGACTGGAGCTTCAAACTATCTGGCACGCAACCTACTTGTCAGAGCCAGCAAATGGCAGAGGAGAACCTCCCAGCAGAGGCAGGTGCTGCAGGCAGGAGCACTGCCATACCCGTGGTGCTGGGTGCCACTGGAGGGTCTCATCTGCCCCCACCGCACTGACAGCACGTGTCTATCCCTCTCTGGCTCACTCGCCACAGCAGAACAAGGGCAAAAGCAGGCTCACTGGGCACAGCACCAAGCCCAGGCAGCTTCACCAGTCAGGCCCAAGACCTCCACAGCACTGGTGGCCAACACAGTCCTGCACTCCCACTCCCACACCGGGATCAGTGCTCGCTGCTCACACCGTGTCCTGCCCGGCTGCACCAGCAGCTCCGAATCACAGCTGTGGGACAGCAAGAGTTGCTGGCAAAAAACACCCAGTGCTTGGGAGAGGCATCTCCTCTTCATGCTGCGGGCTGATACAGCACAAAGGATGAACCTATTTTTCTCATTTTTTTCCTGTCCCTAATTTTTCCTCCCTATTTCTGGAGGATCCGGGAGGGCTGCAGCCCCCAGGGAGAACTGCAGAGCTCTGCCTTGCTGAGCATGCCCAGGAGCTGTGGTGCTTACCAAAAAGCGCCTCCCTGGGCTCATGCAGAGCCCCGGTTCTCCTCAAAGCTTCCTCCACTATGGGGAAGGGTTGGCAGGGAGGATGTCAGGAGCATCCCCCCAGCACCGCATCCCCACCTGGAGGGGTCCTTGCAGAGGGGGCGATGCTGCGAGCAGCTGGGGGGGAAACGCCTGCCCCACCTCCCCAGCCGCTCCCTGACACCTCGGGAGGATTTTCCAGCCATGGCTCAGCTTGGAAATGGGCAGTAGTGACCCAAGGCTCCGGCGCCACTTACACCTAAACTGCTGCGAGGGCAAAAAATAAACATTAAAGAAGGACAACAAGTTTTAAAAAGAGCCGTTTCACTCTATTTCTGGCTTTAGAAACCAGCTGAGATCAGAAACGCCACTCGCAAACGCTGGTCCCAGCAGAAGGAAGTCCTCCTCCCGCCTCCACTTCGGCACAGCGCGGGGCACGGGAAAGGGATGCCGGCGGCACAGCCCACGCCACGATCCTCGACAACCGGTGAGCCGCCCGCCGCCGCCGGGGATGCTCAGCACCGGCCGGGCGGGCTCCCCCGGCCCGTGCACC
>VZZY01013980.1:8646-23760 GCA_013400335.1 Eurystomus gularis | reverse complement strand
GGCACCGGCCGCGGTGTGCCCCGGGACAGGCGGCCATGGGGTGGCGAGCGCCCTGGGACAGGAGGGCCCTGGGCTGTAGTGTGAACCTCGGGACAGGCATGGCGAGGGAGGTGGGTTCTGGGCGCTGCATTTTGGGACTGGGTCCTTTGGGCGCAGAGAGGTGGGTGCAGGCCCTGGGGCCAGCAGTGGCGGGGGGACTGTGTCTCAGGGATGCCTTCTGTGGGGACACGGTGTCACAGAGTGGTGGCTCAGGCCTTGGGGACCTGCTTGTCTCCCATCACTGGCTGTGGGGCTCAGCCCTCAGGGACCCACGTGCCACGTTGCCAGAGGAAGGAGCTCCTCGAAGGGTGCCAGTGCTGGAGGTGCCACAACAAGGGGCACCTGGCAGCTCTCGCCCAGGGCAAGGGGTACCCCTGGCACTTCCCTCCTCGGCTCCCATGGGAGCTCCCTTGGGAACTGGACCCCCCACGCAGCCCAAGGAAGGTGCCCCGCGGGGCTGGCCTGTGCCCAGGAAGCCGCCCCAGCTCCATGCCAGCCCCACGGCAGAGCCTTGCCACCCGCCTGGTCCCCTGGACCCCTCCTCGCCCCCCAAACCAGCACCCACTGAAGGGGGCAGGGGGCAGCGAGGGATGCTCTAATTTAGGAGCTGCTGTACCAGGGGAAGGGGCGCAGCATTCCCCCACGCAGCCCAGCCGTAGGGGCTACGGCGTAGCGCGCGTGGGCCCAGCGTTCCCGTGGGAGCGGGCCGCGGCGCTAATTAGGCTTCCCTAATGAGCTGGCGCTGTGCCCGGGCCTGGGGCCGGCTGGAGGAAAGCTCCGCGCCCGCGGGCAGGGGAGAGAGAGGGGGGCCCGGAGAGGCGGGGGGCAGGCAGCAGGAGCCCGCCGCCACCCTAGGCCATGCCGTGGGAAGAGGGCTGGGGGTGTCGGGGCTGCTCCCGGAGGTTGCTGGGGCGGCACTGGGGACACTGGGCACAGGATGCCCCCAGCTCCACTTCCCCGGGGGTCCTGCTTCCCTGGGGTCGCACTCCCACGAGAGTTCCGCTCCCTGGGACACCCGCTCGCCCGGAGTTCGTCCCCTCCCCATCCGCCCNCTCCCGCGGGCCGGATTTGCGCGTGGGCGCGAAGCGCCCCCTGGCGGCCGCGGAGCCTACCACCAGCCCTGCAGCCCCCGCGAACGTTTCCCGGCCGTGTCCCCGCGGCCCCGTGTCCCGGCGGGCGAACCCCCGTGTCTGTCTGTGTGTCTGTCTGTCTGCGTGGTGCGTGGGGCAGTGTCCGTATGTCCGTGCTGTCTTCATGTCCGCCCGTGCATCCGTGTGCACGCGTCCGTGCCGTCCCGCGGTGTGTCTGTGCGTGAGCACACTGACCCCGTTCACGCGTGTCCAGGTGTCCGTGCTGTCCTCACGTACCCCCGTGCATCCATGTGCGCGTCTGTATGTCCGCGCTGTCCCGCTGTGCACGCGTGTGCGCTGACCCTGTGCATCTGTGTCCGCATGTCTGTGCTGTCCTGCTGTATGTCTGTGCGTCCAGACACGCTGACCCTGTGCATGTGTGTCTGTTTGTCGGTGTCGTCCTGCTGTATGTCTGTACATCCATGCGCACTGCCCCTGTGTATGCGTGTTTGTATGTCCATGCTATCCTCACGTACATCCACGTGCGCGTGTGTCCGTATCTCTGTGCTGTCTCCATGTACATCTGTGCATCCATCAGCAGACAAGTCCGTGTGTCCGTGCTGCCCCAGGACGCTGCGTGCTGCGTTCCAGCCTTCGTGCCAGATCCTTGCCCGCCCCAGTGATGCCCGAGACCTGGGCATGTTCACATCTTTATTGTCACCGCCAGAGGCATCACTGGCCTCCTTGCCAGCACAGACGTCACCCCACAGATCATGTAAGAGTGTCACCCCTGGCATGGCACCGGCGTGGCCATGGGGCAACCGGGCTGGTGACGGGGATGCCATGGCCACATTGCAGCAAGGGCCCACAGCAGTGCCAGTCGCTGGCACAGGGTGGTGGCCACCCCCTCTGCCCCATATAGGTATGTACATTACACAAAGCTACCCAGAGCAACACAACGCATTAAAAAAGACCTACTCTTACATACAGTATTTATAAAAAGCATCCCAGGCTCCACCACCCCGGTAAAAAAATACACCTCTGATGAACTTTGCTGCAGGACAGTCCCCCCCCGCCCTGTTCTGCCCACCCTGCCGGGCCATCCCCCCACTGCGAAGGGAGGTGGGGTGTGGGAGAGCCACCCCCGGGGTTTTGGCATGGTGCAGGGCATCCCAGCAGCATGGATGGATGAATAGATGGGTGGGTGGGTGGGAGAGGGCTATGGGGGCCTGAGTGCTAGCCCTGGGTGCGAGGCGAGCAGGGCCAGCTTGGGCTGCAGGGGTGCCCATCACCCTGGCATCTGGTCATGCAGACAGGGGGGTGGCTCTGGAGCCCTGACCTAGCCCCTCATACCCCTCACCTGTGCCCCTCCAAGGGACCAGGCCCTGGTGCAGCTAAGCCACAGCATGGGCAGGGTGCCAGCGGGCACCAAGCCCCCAACAAGCGTACTATTTCCCCATAGTAATGTGGCTGGTCCCCAGGTGTGGCCTGGGGGTCACCAGGGTCGCATCCATGGGCATTGGGAGCCAACCGTTCCCCTGGCAGGCTCAAGAGCAGCAAGCTGGGTAGCACCAGCCGCAGTGGCAGGACCACACTTGCCCTTGGGGGCCAGGATGCCCCTGTGATGCTGGGGCAGTGGGGTGGCATCTCGCCATGGACTGGGGGATGGCAGGGGGAGAGGGCAGGTGCCTTGGGCATGGGCACTGCCGTGAGTCTGACCACCCTGCTGGGCTCCAGCCCACCATTGACACTGTTTGTTGGGGCCCTTGATGCTGTCTGGGGGGCCAGGGAAGTGCCCCAGTCCTCAGCCCCCACGGCAGGCAGTGCCCTGCACCCCTGGCAGTGCCTGCTGCTGGCAGCTCTGGCTGTGCAGACACAAGCTCCACCTGACAGCCAGCTCCCGGTGAGGTAGGGCAGTATTATTCTCCCCATTTTACAGATGGGGAAACTGAGGCGTGGAGCAGGGAGGGTACCCACCAGAGCGGGGAGGGGGGCACAGCATCTGTCCCAGGCTTGCTGCCCCTTCCTGGGCACAGGTCGAGGGGCCCCCGTGCCTACCATGGCTCATGCCCCCTCACCACCACCACGGGTGATGGGCAGCAACAGCAGAAGGTCCCCAGGGAAGCCCGGCAGGGCCGTGGCACAGGGGCTGAACCAGGAACCAGCTCTCCCTGGGGCACCGGCGGGTGGGGGGGGAGGTTGGCGTGGGCACCCAGTGCTGGCTAGTGGCTGCCGCCACTCTTCCCCCCGCCCGTGGCCCAGTCGATGATGATGAAGCTCAAGCTCATGATCATGAAGAGCACCCCGAGGAGGGCGAAGCAGGCAGCCTGCAAGGACAGGGAAGCAGGTCAGGGACAGCCAGGGTGACAGAGTCCCCAGCCTGGCCCCAGGACCCCCGTCCCTGTCCTGTCCCCCTACATGCTTACCAAGATTTTGGGGGTGGAGCGCAGAGGCTCCTTGTCCTTGGGCATGATGCGGATGTAGAAGATGGCAGGGAAGATGAAGATGAGGCAGGGAGCAGAGGTGGCACCTGGAGGAGACAGGGGCAGAGGGAGTGGGGGGCCCCCACCCCACAGCTCAGCCTTGTCAGCCCCACTGCTGGGCCAGGTCCTGTCCCTCCCCCACCACCGCCGGCTCTGGCAAAGCTTTCCAGGAACCCGGGGACACCGTGTCCTGGCACCATCCCCACACCCCCCTCACACCCCCCCCCCCCCCGCCAGGGCCTTGGCACCAAGCCAGGTGCCAAGTGGGGGGAGCCTGGCTTGGGCGATCAAGGAAAATACCCGGAGGAAGAGCAAGCACCGGCGGCAGCGCAGCAAGTGGAGGGCAACCCCCGCAGGAACCAGCTTGCTGGGACAGGCATAGTGCTGCAGACCCCCACATGCCACTTGTTCCCGTAACGGTGAGAAGGGGAAACTGAAGCACATGAGGATCAGGCAAAGCTCAGCACCCATGGGGGAGCAGGAGCAGGGAGCTGCCACACACCGATCAGGCCAAAGATGCCGAGGATGGAGGGGGCAAAGATGACCAAGAGGTTGATGAAGGTCAGCAGGACCACAGCAATGGTTACGTGGCGGATCCAGCTGAAGTCCTTCCCTTGGAACAGCATCTGCTGGATGGCCCGGCGCACCTGGGGACAGGAACAGGGTGTCACACTCCATCCTTAGGTCCAGAGCCCATCCCATCCCCTTTTCCCACAGTCCTGGTGGTCCCTGTCATCCCTTTCCAGCCCTGTCCCCGTCACCCCTTCCCCTGCCCTTGATGCCCCACTGGTCCCTGACACCCAGCCAGTCCCGTTCCCCAGTCCCTGCAGCCCACCAATCCCTGCCACCCTGTTCCTGGGTCTCAGTCCCATTGTTGCTTCAGCTTTCCCTCCCAAAGCCTGGTGCCAAGGGCCTGTTTCAGCTGGGGGATGGTGGTGCCAGCCAGCATCTCCATGGGGCCACTCACTGGGAAGAGAACGATGGGGACGGTGAGGGTGACAGCTGTCAGCACAGCCACCCGCACGCACAGGATGAGCACGTCAAAGGGGTCCACCTTGTTGTATGTGTGCAGCAGCTCCGACTCCACCTGGCCTGCGGGTATTGGTGCGAAGTTGCTGGGTGAGCCCTGGCATTGCCACCCCAGTGGTGCCGGCATGCCAGCAGGGCCCCCAGCCCCCTCCCCGGGGGCTCACCATAGAACGTGAGGTAGCCAAAGAGGGCAGCCAAGAAGTACATGATGTACATGACCATGATGGAGATGTTGGAGATGCACTGCATTTTCTTCTTGGAGGGGCTGCAGGAGACAGTGGGCTCAGCACAGTCCTCATGACCCAGCCCAGCCCATGGCATCCACCAGTACCAAGCACCCGCCCAGCAAAGAGTGGTGATGCCAGAGCACCCTGGGGTGCACAGAGGCTGTATGGAGAGGTGCTGTGTCCTGCTTTCCTGGGCTGCACAGTGGGATGGATAACCCACCACCAAGCATCCACCCACCCTGGGTCATAACACCCACCTGCCAGGGGTGATATCGCCCACTATCAACCAGCCACGCACCCACCCCACCTTGTATCCCCCACCTCCTGGGACTGACATCACCCATCCCAGGTCCTAGCACCCACTACCCACCCATCCACCCGGGGTCATATCACCCACCTCCCCACAACGCCCCACCTCAGGTCCCACACCCGGATGGCACTGCCACCCCTCTCTGTGGGTGCCCCCACCCAGGACTCACTCCTTCAGCTCTGTGTAGATGGGCAGGACCTCGGGGTGGCAGACAAAGGCAAAGGCCATGATGGGGATGGTGTATGCTGTCTGCGTGAGAGGAGGGTGGCTGAGCACTGGAGACCAAGCCAGCAGGTGCTGCCAGTGCTGCGACCAACTGCCTTCATGGGGTACATGGGGTGAGGGCTCACCAGGAGCCCCAAGAATGCATCCCAGGTTCCTACCTGGGAGTTCAGGGTGAAGAAGCTGGGGGTGCAGGTGTCCTTGTCAGGTGCCTGGAGGATGGTGTAGCCATTCTGGTAGTTGCTGGTGCTGACAGGGGTGGCATTGAGGCTGCCCGTGAGGTTCCCCTCCTGCTCAGGTAGCGGGCAGGGGACCTGGAACTTCTTATAGATGACCTGGAGTGGGGAGGACATGGGGATGGTTAGTGCCCAGTGCCACCACCACTCAGCACCAGCCAGCCAAGCCAGCACCATGCCCAGTGGGAGGGTGCCCCTGTAGGAACCCCTCTATGGGGCACCCACAGTGATGCTGGCCCCCAGCCTGCCCCTGCACGGGTAGGCAGCGAGGCAGAGTGTGGCAGCGACACGTGGAGGGGCTGCACACATTGTTGCCCCCCAGGCACCATCTCCCTTTTCCTTTCCTGGTGCTTGGCTCCTTCAGCCAAAAATAACCCAGCAGCTTGACAGTGCTGCCATGGCATCTCCACAGCCCGGAGCACCCACTGTCCCCGCTGTCCCCACCGCACGCAGCCCAGCCACGCGCCGGTGCAGCCATGCCCAGCAGAAGGGATGCTCAGCATCCCGAGGCACCGGCACAGGCCCGCAGGTGCTCACCGAGATGAGGAAGAAGCCCATACAGCTGAGGGAGAAGCCGCTGGCGTAGCCAAGGTAGCCTAGGGAGGGAGGAGAGCAGCCAGTGGGCGCGGGCAGGACCCTGGCGCTGGCTGGGTGCCCCTTCCTTTCCCACCACCGCTACGTTGGCACCATGATCCCATTGGAGCCCCTGGGGTGCTGAACCCCAGTGCTGCAGGCGGCACCCCCCTGACTTACCCAGCTGCTTCATGAGGGCCAGGGGCAGGATAATGGTGACGGAAACCAGGATCACCAGGTAGTTCCCATTCATGTACCAGTCCCTAGAAGCAGAGGTCCTGCTCACCGCCCTGCTCTGCTGGGTCATGGGAGGCACAGGTAGCCATCATGGTGGGGGTGGGCTGACTTCCCTCCATCGCAACCCCTGGAGGGGGCATCCCCCATGGCTGGCGTCCCTGTTGTGCTAGCATCCCCGGGGACCTCTGGGATGACATCCCTGGGGGCCCCTGAGGCCAGCGTCTCTGGGGCTGGGGTTCTGCCTAACCCCACAGTGGCACAGCCGCAAGGGCTAGAGCTGCCGTGGGCAGGCTGAGAACTGCTGCTTGCAGCACGTTTGCCCGTGAGCAGCCCAGGATTCCAGCAACTGCAAGGGGGCTCAGCCAGGCCCTCAACAGCCCAGGCAGAGGGAGCTGCCCTCAGATGCCCACGGGGCAGGACCCCCGCCCAGCCCTGGTCCCACGTGAGGTTGAGCATCCCAGAGCAGCCGGGGTCGAGTCTGGCTGGGATGCCCAGTGGTGGACTGGTGGATGTCGCAGTGGCAGCTCTGCCCAGGATCTGCCCAGCTCTCACTCCTTGTGCCACCAGCTGAGGATGTGGGCATGGGGTAAAGGGGACACATTCCCACTCAGAGCTCCCGTCCCCCACTCCATGGCCCTGGGCTCTGCTCAAGGAGGAAAGCTTCATCCCAAGGAGATGTGAGGAGCAGGGATTGGAAGTTCAGCCCGGTTTAATCCCACCCACCGGCTTATTCAGCACTGACGGTTATCAAAAATAGTAGTGGCTTAATGGCACTAAATCCCTGCCACGGGCTGCACAGCTGGAGCTGAAGCCCTGGCGGGAGCCTGGGGAAGGCACGCAGGCAGCGCGGGCAGGAGGCACTCACGCGGTCTTCTCCTCCAGGTTGAGGAAGGTCTGGATGACGAGAGGCACTTCGGATTTGACGATGTACAGGTAGCTGGACATGGCTGCAGGGCAGAGCACGGTCATGCTGTGTTGGCATGCTCCAGTCCTGTCCCCCGTCCCCAGCCCCGCCAGGTGCTCCCCAGCCTCATCCTCACCTCCAATGTTCTGCAGTGTGATGGCAATGGCCGCAGCCAGCTTCCCCGGCGTGCCAAAGGCTCGGTAGCCCAGCTGCTCATAGGCGCGGATGCCTGCGGGACGGGGAGCAGTGGTGGGCTGAGGGTCAGGAGGGCACCCCCTGGCATGGCCCTGCTGAGGACCTGGCACTCACCCACGATGCCGGAGGACTTGAGCAGCAGGTGGATGGAGTAGCTCGAGAGCAGGGCCACTGCCGTCAGGAGGAAGCTGAGGGAAGACAGCACCATCACAGCACTGGGCTTGGACACAGCCATGGGGCAAACCCCACAGGGCAGGCACTGCCTGCAGGCAGCCATCCTGGCAGCCCACCCAGCCTCTTGCCTTGGTACCAGCTCATGGGTACAAGAGGCCATAGGGTGTGGGCTGTGGGACTGCCCCAGCCTTGTGGGTCCATGTCCCCACGCCCACAAGGAGCCGGCCTGTGTGTCATTTAGACTATGTGGGGAAACCTGGTCTTGTATTAAAGAAGTCAAAGCCTTCATCCTCCTCCTCCTCAGTGGGGCACAGCACCCGGCAGGGGCAGACAGGCTCATACCAGGAACAGGCATTGCTTAGGCAGCAAGACACCAGTCCCTGCACCACGCCAAGCCAGGGACCCCTTTCTTACCTGCACCCCTGGCACCCACTGATGTCTTTGGAGGAGCCCCCCACACCCAGGTCCCCACGGGCACGCAGCACTCACAGGAAGAGGATGATACCGGTGTTGGCCATGGCATAGGCCAGCCCCAGGATGCCACTGCCCATGATGGCATTGCTCAGGTTGAAGACGGACATCCCAAAAGATGTCTTCCCTTCGAACTGCACACATGAGACATGATGGAGAGGGGACACACTGGTCACACTGGGAGCTGCCCCTGTCCCACCAGCACCATGGTGCCCGCACTGATACTCACGTCTGTGAAGTGCGTCTGCTTCTTCTCAGCACCATGGGGCAGAAACTCCTCCATCTCCGCCATGCCAGACTGGTTCTCCTCAAACCTGGCCACCGGAGGGAGGGGGATGAGGCCGAAGCAGAGCTAGGGGCCACCATGCCCCCCCTCTTCATGCCTGGGCACCACCAGGTGGCATCACAAGGGCAGGGAACAGCCAGAACCCCCCCAAACCCCTGGCACCCCTGTTTGTCCCTGTGCCCCTACCTGTCACCAGCCAGTGAGGGGACAGTGGAGGCAGTGAGTGCGGCTGCATGCTTCCCATTGGGCACCAGCTCCACCATCTCAGCCTGGAGGGGCACGTTTGTGGCATCCATGGTGGGAGGCGGTTGAGCTCACTGTGGGCTCTCCTCGGGCTCTGCAAGAGGGGGGCAATGGGGGCCCAGCTCTGGGTGGGAGCAATGGAGGGGTGGCCTGGAGTCCTACAGATCCCGCATCCACTGGGGATGCTGTAGTCGGGCTCAGCACCAGTAATGGTGGCACCACAAGGACAGACACACAGGAATGACAGGGACGTCCATCCAGGCATCACCACAGATGGACTTCTTCCTTCTGCCCACTCAGCACACAACGCCCCATGGGGCTCAACCCAGCTCGGAGAGCCCCACGGGGGTCCCCAGGTAGGACCATCCCCTCACCCAGCCAGCCATCCCACAGCCCACCCCACAGGGCCCCTCCGCTTCCGTGCCCGCAGCACGGCACCAGCTTCTGTCCGCGATGCCTGCCCACCTCCACTCCTCTGCCCGCAGCTCACAGCTCTGTGCCTCAGTTTCCCCTTCCAGAGACGGATGCTGATAGGCAAGCAGGGGCGTTTGGGAGGGCAGCTGGGGACGGGGCAGGGAGCGCGGGGAGCCCCCAGCCACCGCTGTTATGTAAAGCCTGTGGCACCGCTCGGCACGAAGGGCTCACCCGTGTCCTGCCGCCTGGGGCTGGTGCTGCCAGGGTGCCAAGGCAGGGGGCTCAGGGGCACGTCAGGGCTGGACAAACGGAGCAGGAAAGAGCGCAGGTCCGGGAGACAGCTCCTTGGCAGGGGAAGGCGGCTGGGCTGCCGAGCGCAGGACGCCTTGGCACGCTGCACAAAGCTGCCTCTGTGCAAGCCCTGGCCCTCCCCGCCCCGCTGGGAAGCGACACAGGGTGGCTTTCTGGGGAAGGCTGGCAGTCGTCCCCCGCCACCCCCTGCAGCCCTGGGGGGCTGAGGTCCTGTCCAGCCAGCCAAGGGGGTTCCACTTTGGGGCCACATCCAGCCAACTGATGATGCCACCTAGCCTGAGGCAGAGGCTGGCCGGGGTGTGTCACGGTCCCCCACCCCAAGAGGATGCTGCAGTCCCATCACCCCAGTGCCTGGAGTCCCTTCAGAGTGGGCAGGGGATGTGCCTGTCTCTGTGCTTCCAGGGGATTACTGGCCCTGGGGACCAGGTGAGTCTTCCCATGGCACTGCCGGGGCGGGGAGATATTGGGGACAACAGCCGCCATGGCATGCAGGGGAAGGATGCCATGACCAGGTGTGGGCGTCAGTACCTCTGATCTGCTGCCCTGTCTGTCCCTGCCCGCCCAGGCCACCGAGGAGACCTGGCCGAGTCATCCCAGGCCATGTGCTGGCTACCAGCAGTGCCAGGGGGGCTGAGCCCTTAAAGCTCACTCAGGGTGGGGGGCATACGGCTAGGCCAACCC
The DNA here is from genome assembly GCA_013400335.1 of Eurystomus gularis. NCBI lineage: Eukaryota > Metazoa > Chordata > Aves > Coraciiformes > Coraciidae > Eurystomus > Eurystomus gularis. Next base: position 13,654 of record VZZY01013980.1, on the reverse strand, counting down.
ACCTATGTCATCCAGCCTGGTGGGTAAACTGAGGTAGGGTGCAGGACAGCAAGGACCAGAGCAGGGCAGCTCAGCCGTGTGGGGGAAGAGAGGGAAGCACAGGACAGGCGCCAGGCGATGATTTATCCCCTCTGCTAGGCCTCCACTTGGGCCAGATCCAGGCACGAACAAGGCTGCCAGCACGTCCAAACACCGCCGTTAACTCTGCACCTTCCCACCGCTGCGAGCGGGCATCGCTGAACCCACTGCTCCTGGTGGCAGCTTGAGGGGACCCCCATATCTCCAGTGCTCCATCACATCCTCAAACCCTCCAGCACCACTGGGCTCCCCCCAGGCACTGCCCCGCTGCATCCCATGGGCGAGGGCAGAGCTGCCGCTCTCCCCCTGCCCACTCCCCCGCGGGCGCCAGGGAGGCTGGGCACTTTGCTCTGCAGGCCCTTTCTTCTCCCAGGTTATAATTACACCTCACCGGGCGGCTCAGGAAATACCAGCTTCTTCCTCTGAGTGCCTCTCGGAATAGCAAGCGGCACGGCTGGGCTCATTTCACATGCACTGAGCTTAGCATCGCCACCCAGACGCTTCCTCCCACCAGGCAGCATTGGCACAGCCCTGGTACAGCCCTGGCACAGCCCTGGCACCGCTCATCACCACCTCCCCAACTGGCCCTGGCCTTTGCCCCTTGGCCAGGGTCTCCCAGCAGTGGTGGCCAGTGAAGGTGGGGAGATGGAAGGGGAGGGAACTGGAGACGCTTCGATCGGGCAGAGCGTGCCCGGCCTGCTGCTGTTTGCCTTGTGATAAGGCTGGGCAGAACAGCAAATACATGGAGTGGCGGATGGCCCCAGGGAGGTGGCATGGGTCCTGCAGGGCTGGGGGACGGCAAGTTCTCCCCCGTCCTTGTGTGCCCACTTCAAGTGGGATCTCTCTGTTCTGGGCACAGAGCATCTCCCTGGGGATCTCTTCCCATGGTGTGCCAGCCCCGAGAGCCCCAGCTCACCGTGGGACTGCCGTGATGCCACACGGCTGGGATGCTGCCATCCTCACTGCCGCCTTGGGCCACCCATGTGCTGCCTGGCATCGACCCCCTCTCCTGACCACCAGCCCCAGTGCCCACTCGCCCACTCTGACAGTGTGGGCACAGCCATGTGCATGGTCACAGACAACCCGCCTGCTGTGGCCCCCAGAGCCACGTCCCTGACGGTGCTGAGCCAGCGGCACCGATTTCCCGGCGTGTGCCTCTCCGCTGCCTGCCAGCTCCGGGTGACAAGGACGGTGACAGTCCCGCTGCACTGCGACTCCCTCTACCCAGCCCCGGCTCTCCGGAGAGCTGCTTCTGCTGTCCCCCTGCTCCCACCGGGGACATCGTCCAACCCACCGNGCCGTCCCGCAGCCCCCCCCGCGGGCAAGGCCGAGCCGTATGCGTGGGGCGGCACGTACCCTCCCGCCGGCCACGTCTGCGAGCGAGGGAAGGCTGCGTTTGGTCTCGCACGCCGTGTCCAAGCCAGCACAGATGCCTGGCCCGCCTCGCTGGGATGGGGACACGTGTGTGAGGCAGCAGGGCTCCCGAATCCCTTCCCTGTCCGGGCAGACAGGCAGTGGGTATCCCCGGGCTCGCCCCAGCCCCCTGCCAGCCTTCCCTGGGGCCGGGGCACCGCGGCGGGGATTCCGGTCCTGGAAGGGGCTGCAGCCTTCTGCCCAACAACCCCTTCCACCAGAAGTGAAAAGGTGGAAAATCCCAGCTGGGAGCAAGGCACAGCTAGGAGCAGGGTGGCCAGGGAGCTCTGTTGGCAAGGCCAGTGGAATGCGTCAGATGGGGGATCCATCGCACCCAGCAGCATGGTGAGCACCACACGTATCACCCCAAGAGAGCCCGGCTCTTGTGCTATGCTGGTTCCCCCCGGTCAAGCCTCGGCTCAGCACAGTCCCCGCCAGAGCACGCCGTGCCCGAGTGACTATGGCACACACACGGGGAGCAGCAGCCGCTGCCTGCCAGCCCTGCCTGTGCCACGCAGTGCCAGACAGGGTGCCATGATCTGCCATGTCCCCACAGCCCATGACACCTGTGCATGGTCACCCACCGCTCTCACCCACAGGGGACAAAGGTGCCAGGCCTCCCTGGCAGCAGGTAGGTGCTCCCTCAGACCGGGACACCCCCAGGGCAGAGACCTCCTTCCCATCTCCTCTCCTTCTGCAGATGAATCCCGGCTAATCCGCCCCATCTGGGGCCACGGGACTATTCCGGGTGGTAATCCGGATTTAGCACCAAGCCTGCCGCAGCTGCCAGCCTGCGTGCTCGTAGCCAGGTACCCCGCTGCCGCTGATGTGTGTGCCGGGGGGCTGGCAGTGATGCCCCCCCGCCCGTGCCCGCCTGCCCAGTTGCCTGTTCAGGTTTCAGTGGAGCCAGGCACACAGAAGTCTCATGTTCCCTGGGGCTGAGCTGGTGGCAGAGCCCTCCCAGACAGACAGGCAGTGTGGGCAAGCAGGCAGGGACACCAGCCATGTCTCCCCACTGCCATCAGCCCCTGGCCCCGGGGTTATCTCCTGACACTGCTGCTGGGCACAGAGTGACCCCCAGCGTGGGATTCCTGGCCACCCCCTGGCACTGCCGAGGGCACGGGGCTGTGCGAGCACATGGGCAGAGCTGCAGCAACAGCCCGAAGCTCCGGGGTCCCTGGGCATCACTGCCCCAGGGACACTGGCCCCAGCAGGGTCGACACAGGCAGCAGGGACCCCCACACACCTTCCCTCGCCCCTCCACAGAAACCCCCCCCAGGGCAGCCCTGGGAGCCTGGGTGCTGGGAGTAGAGACAGCCCTTCCCCCCTGAGCACATGCAGACGTGGCTTTCCCCCTGACTTGCCAACCTAAAATTAGCACCGCAAACCTGTTTTTAAACCTGTGGCATTTCTCGGCCCCCACCTCCCAGCCAAGCTAAGGCAGTGCCATCATCCTACCTCCTGCAGGGGCAGCAGGCCCCCGGGAGGGCAAATCCAGCTGCCCAGAGGTACCTCACCTTTAGTGTGAGGGCTCTAGGATGCACCCCACCTTTACTGTGAGGGCTCTAGGATGCACCCCTATGTGCACAGGGACACCGGCAGCTGTGGAGTGGAACGACTGGAGACAATCTGCCCAGTGCACAGCTGCAAAGTCGCTCTGGGTAACACCACTGTAGACCCTTCCCAAACAGACCTGCTGCAGACCCTCATGAGGTAGCCCCATCAGACAGCCATGCCAGTCAGCCCCATTCATGGTCCCAGCATGAGCTAGGCAGCATGGCCACCGCTCCTGGGCTCACCTAGCCCTGCCATGACCTGGGGTTTCAGCCCCAGATTCCACACTATGGGTCAGCCTCAGGCCAGACAGTGCCCTCAGCTCTCTGTCCAGGGTAGAATTGACAATGGCAAGAAAGAGCAAGTGGTTCTCAAAGCCACTGTCCCAGCTAGAAGAGCTCTGGTGGCATCAACACCTGTCCCAACAGCTTTGGGCCATCCCTGCTGTGCCATACGGGGAGCAGTGTCTACCCAAGGTCTTCTCTTGAAGAGCACAAGCAGTATCAGTGTCCTCAGGACAGCTCTGCCCAAGCCTGCAGACGTGCCCGCAGGCAGAGCATGCCAGTGGCTGGGCTGGTTCATGGAAACCAGCCCCAGCACTGGCTTGCAGCAATGGATGTGCCAGGGTTTGGGACACACTGGGGAGGGGAAAGGCACCTCAGGAAAAGGGGTGACAAAGCCAAACATCATGGTGTGGGGATCTGGGGAGCGTTTTCCAGCACCAGAGCCACAGTGCAGCTCAGCCATGGCAGTCCCCTGCTAGTTGTGTGCTGCAGGATGGGACCACAGCAGGGAGTGAGAGGCCATGGAACACGTACCAGCCACCACCATCCCCAGTCACGTCCTCCCACATCCAGCACTGATACTGAGGTGATCTGGGAAGAGTGGTGGGGAAACTGAGGCATGGGTCTGGAGGCCAGGCAGCGGCAGGGGAGCCATGCCCAGCATCGGGACAGCCCAGACAGCCACTGACACAACCTGGCATAAAAGGAAGGTGCTGAGCGCGTGCAGGACAAGGTCAGGAAGCAGAGGCAGCCGGCGGCGTAGGGACGGGAACAGAAATGGGGACAGGGTGGGCACAGCATGAGGCCAGTGGCACCCAGCATGGCTCTAGGGAAGGCCAGGTGAGCTGGTGGCTTGAGTCAAAATCATCTCAGCCAGCTCTAGGCTCAGTGTCAGGATTTGCTTTAAACTTAAGCTGACGCACTGCCCATCAGGAGCTCAGGGACACCCGAGGAGAACAGTGGCACTGATGCTGGCACTGCAGAGACTGATGGGCGCATAATGCCTAAAAAAAAAATCACATCAGGTTTTCTATCACACCTCTGGAGATGTGTTTTGCCTTGGAAGTGCGATGCTTTCCAGGAGTTCTCACTCCCTAAAACACATCTGGCCTTGTAAGGACCACATCGAGGGATCAAGGACAAAAAATCCAAGCTGCCATTTGCTGCAGGCAGTGCCAGGGACACCAGGAGGGACCGACCTCTGCTGTGTCCTCATGAACCCCTCTGCCACCCCAGCACCTCCAGCACAGCACCCTGTCCTGACCGAGGGTCGCAAGCCACCCAAGTCCCATGGGGTCCCCCCTGGCCCTGGCTCTGCCACGCTGGCCGTTGGGCCACGCTGGTGTCTGCTCCTCAGCCTGGGCTTAGCAGGACCACGCTGGCCGTCCCCTCACCATCACAGGGGACCCAGCCGGCCCTGGACCTGCGTCAGCGGCTGGGGAGACGTGTGGCGGCCGAGACCCACGCGGCGAGGAGGGCCGGGGGCACGGGGGGCCCGTCCCACCCCCGGCCCACCTCTGTTTTCTCAAGGGCTGCGATTCCAAAGGAGCCCGTGGGATCCCGCTCCTTCCCCGTCCCCACGCGCCAAGGAAAATAGGCCCTGCCGGTGCCTGTTTGTTTGCCGTGGCTGCGGCCCCGGCCTGTGATTACAGCTGCAGCGTGGCCGGGCGCTGCGGGGC
>VZZY01013974.1:40433-80538 GCA_013400335.1 Eurystomus gularis | reverse complement strand
AGGGCCGCTTCCCGCCCCCCGGCCTCGCCGCGCGTCTGCCCTTCCCTGCGCGGCCATGTTGGAGCGCGGCGCTGGCGGTGTTGGGCCTGTGCTGCAGAGCGGCTGTCGGGGCCCTGCAGTCCCGGGGATGGGGCTCCTGCAAGCCCTGCTGGGTGCTGGCTCCTAGTTCTCGCTCATTCCCATCGCCTCAGTTCCGAGGAGAGTGCTGCCCAGCGAAGGGAAAGCACGTTGGTTGCTTTAATAGCCAAGGGCTTTAATTAGCATCGGTAAAATGCAGCAGAGCGCTACATCTTCAAAGCGGGAACGCACACGCTGGGCTCAGCAGCTCAGTACAGTGCACGGAAAGGACATGAGCGAGCACACGCTATTCTATGTGTACCCGGACTCTGAAATGCTCCCGTTACAAAGCTTGGTTTTCACGTCACAAAGGGAAGAAAATTAGTGTCAAATCAATATTTTATTTATTTTCATGTATTCAGAACTGTTAGGGTTGCCAAGACAGCTTCAGATTATTTTTGAATGAATATGCCTATTACCCTCATCCATGCTTAAGCTCCAGGTGATTCCAAAACCAGTGAACGTCTCCCGGAGCATAATGCACAATGTGCATAATGTTCTACATCATAGGTTATGTTCTATGCTGTACATTATGTTGCACATCCAAAAATAAAGCTGCTTTTTTTTACCTCATGAGCTGACTAAGAAGCTTGTGTTTCTCAGACTGATCAAAAGAATGTAAAAGCATCACTGCAAGGAGTAAAAATGCTGTTATTTTAAGCTTGACTCAAAATTTATTTTTCCGTGACTGGGAGTACTTCAGCATCCATGTCCCAAACTGTCCGGGTTTCATGTTGGGTCCAGGACTTGGGTTCAGACCATGCCCGTCTACCTTGCTGCCCCCATGTTGTAGTCTCCATTGGAAGGATAGATTAACAGACCGGAAAAGAGCTGAAAAATATGAGAACCACAACAAGGGATATGCTGTAGAGCATAGCTGCTGACAGGCTGGATATACCTCAGGCGTGGAGATGCTTAGGCATTATTCCTGGAGTTCTTATCCAGCTTGTAGCATGTTAAAATTTACCAGCTGCAGACCTCATGTCATCCCTGGTGTTAGTAATTCTGGAAACCAGAAACCCTATAATTGAGTTTGTTTTCAACTCCACTGGAGTTTCCTGGTTAGAGGAACTAGCAGATCCCTTGCACCTTGGAAAAGTACAGAGTATTGCCTGAAAAAAAAAAATAAAAAAATTTAGAGATGATAGTTATGAACAAACACACAAAAAAGCCTTAATTGAACTTGTAGTGTTGGTTACAGTTATGATTGATAATACTGTGTTTGGTCACAAAGTACAAGTTCACATCTCTGAATGCCCAAGTCACATATGACTTAAATGATTCATTGGTTTTGCAAGGAAGATTCACATCTGGATTTGCCACAGTGCCTACAGGTACTGTTAAAGTATTGACATCTAATTGGGTTCACATATTTGCTTAATGATGAATTGATTTAGCGACTAGTCTTCTACAGAACAAAATGAAGCCCTGTTGCACTTAATATTGCTGTCCTCACTCAACAAAGTTACTGAAGTTAAGAAAACTTAACCCTTGCTATCCTAGCAATCTGACAAAAATTCACAGGAGAATTCACAGGTTGTGTGCAGGTGAATGTTATATATGCATCTGAATATCTCAAGTTATGCATAGATGGTAACAATGTTTAAAAGGGCAAGGAAATGAAATGTGAATCGGAAAGTCATTACAGTCACCTCAGAAACCACCGCAGGGATTGCCACTAGCATTTGAAGGAACTTGCTGCGGGTCTGTGAAGAAGACAAGACATCACTTCTTCTTTCCTCTTTAAGATAATAAAGGGTGATCAGTGAAGCCTTTAGACACCACCACCTACCACCCGCCACACCTCCTCTCCACCCCCCACAGTGTTTTGTGCTCAGGAGGCTTTTCCACTTCAGAGCCTTTCTAAATAGTCTGACTTGCTAGATTTACTGCCCACAGGCATTTACAGAATAGGCTGTGATCATTTTTATTCTTGTATACATATCATTAAGCAAATTCTGTAAACAGTGTAGGAGACTAAATATTATGCAAGCTGTTCTATTTACTTTCTGCTGTGTTTTCATTCTTTTGATGAGTAGGCCCACTAAATATATCTCCACCTTTCTCCTGGTTCAGCAATAGCTTTTCTTTGTGATTTATTATCTCACTATGGAGAATCTTAAGAGTTCATCCACTGTACTGAGAATGTTACTGCTTCATGTTCTATACACATCAAAATTGTTTAGACTGTATGTTGCCTTCATCCAGCAAAATTCAGAAGGCTGAGTAGAGCATGGGCTGAAATACAACTGTGGTCATAAAAGAAAGAGTTATTGATGGTACAACTTGGTCTGGGAGAAGAGTCCTGATAAGGTTTGTTGGGGACAGCAAAAGCCACAGCTTGTGAAATAATTGCACACCTTCCAAACCCATAGCCCACCATGAGAACAGGTGTAGCAGACAAACTGGTGTCTTCTATCAGTTCCTCTTTCACACCATGGGATATTCTTTCATTTGACAGCAACAGCTGGAGCTCCCTTGATATCAACAGCAGCAGAAAAAAGGGACACTGGCATCTCCACATAAGAAAGTGGCCTATACATTAAGTCACTGTTTCTCATGTATCCCCAAGAGCCTATTTATTTGTATATTATTCCTTTGGTCTCTTCTGCCATAACGATGCAAATTCAAGTATAATCCTCATTTTGAACATAAAAGCAGCAGCTGCTGCTCCAGGAACCTTACGACACCTGTCTTGTTAGCCCACAAGACCTCTCCATACATTCCTCTCCAAGGGCTTTTCTACTAAGATGTTACTGCTGCAAGACAAAGAGGAGGAGAACACTTTTCCCACTCCTTTGTATTGTATGTGATTATTTCAAAATACATTAAAATGTATTTAAGTAAGAGTGCAGAACTGATTTCAATATACTAGTGTTTTTTAAAAGTAACTATTTTTACTAACAACAACACAGCAGAAACATATCTTTATACTAAAAAAAAATAAATTTATGTTAGAAATTTCCCTGAGGAATCGAGACTGAGAATGGTACACGAATTTTCAAATGGACTTTTAATATCTGCATAAACTGTTCACATGGTAATGCTATAGACAACAAAGTGAAAAGATAAGATATAAGGAAAAATGCTGTCTTAATCAGAATAACATTCAAAATTAGAAGAGGCCTCAGCTTAGTTGAGATCCACAATGTATGTTTCATTGTGTAAACTTAAGTCTTAGTTATGTTAGTCCAATGGCATTTAATATGTTCTATTTCTTTAGTTGTAGTCCTGAAGCTTTTGATCTTTCCAAAGCTGCCTGCAGCCATTGTGCACCTTCTTTTATTGTTTTTCTCCCAGTAAAATAATCCAAATGGTAAAGCCTGTACACTCTAAACTGCAAGAAATTGTTTTTTTCCACTGAAATGCCTCAGTTTATAAAACTACACAGACGACAACAGAGGAACAATGTTGTGTTCCAAATGAAGTAGCAAATAGCCACAAATCCTTGACTGCTTACTTGCTTCAAAGGGCAAAATTTCAAGTTTTATTAACTCCAAAGTAACTGCAGTCTGACAAGGAAAGGGACAGTCATGTTCCCATTCCCAAACAAAGGTAGCAACAGCTTGTTCTGGGAAAGGGGGAATATTACCTCATCTTTTGGTTGCAGTTCACAGTATAGTATAGATTGGATTAAGTGTAGTATTAAACTGCATCCGAAGGGCATCTACAAGACTCCCACTGGCACAGCTATTGCAGGAAAATAGCTGGTATTATTCATCTCTTGCCAGATTTATCTTTTTGTAGGTATTCAATTGTTCTGGTTTAATACATGTGAGAATAGGCTTTCATCTTTTTCTTCCCCCTATAACTACCCATCAGTCTGCTCATTCTCTTGGTTCAGCTCTTCACTCTGTGGTTCATAGCCAAGTTAAAAATTATGGGTAATCAGGAGATGATTTACAAATGTCATGGAAATCCCAACTCTCAAGGCAGGAAGGTGTATTAGAGAAGGTAAGTATAGTGCAAGAGGTGATAATAAATTCAGTTGCCCTCCTTGAATCCACTTCAATGTGAGCTGTTAATCAGAAGGCTCAGTTACCTCCAGAGAAAGTACGAAATTGAATATTCAGCTTTAAATCACATGTATATTTATAGCTTCACCTTCTCTTTGTTTAAAAACCTATCTCCTAAAATTCTTTTTTACCCTTAACACTATTCTATTTTTTGCAGTATCTTTCTGCAGTTAATCTCCTCTTCTAAATGGACTTCCTGAACATGCTAAGTGCATTAAATGTATCTTTCTCTCTCTAAGTGGGCTGTATGCTTATACAAACAAAGGAACAGCACTATCAAATAACTTTCAGATGGTTCTCATTTTTCAAAGAATTTAAGCTCTGGGATAACTTAGTTACATAGATTTCTACTCATTTTCCTTTTTAATTTCTGTTTACTTCTGATATCGGAAGTCACTCTGAATTCGAAAGAAGTATTCATTGTTCACTCCTGTATTGCACCTGCCTTAGCACTTTGAGCATAGGCTGGTACAACATCGTTTCTCCAGGCTTCTTCTCTTTAAGCTAAGCTACTTAGAGATACAGTTTCAGACAAGAGACACCTCCTCCATAACATTCAGGTTTGTTTTCTTGAAACTTGTGCACTTCCAGATTTCAGAAGTGGCAATATATATTGGTACTGTGTTACAAATAAGCAGAATTAGTCTGGAACTGGAAAGCAATGTATCTTATTCAAACAGCATGCCATCCTGTCTCACCCTGGTCCTCATACACGTCTACACAGCTCTGCTGAGCGACGTCCTCGTGAGTAGTTAGCGATGGTCAGAGGGGACATGCCCATGCCAGTGGCCTCCAGGAGTTCATTGCTCCTGCTGCCAGGACAGCATTTTCTGTGGCATGGCAAGTTCCAAGCCCTATCCCACTGCTGCGATTGCAGCACAAAGACTGGGTGTCCCATTTTTACCACCGAGATTTTGAAGGGTGGCTGTGCTGGGGTACAGCAGGCAGGCACAGTGGGTCAGGCTGCACCAGGCGCCTTTGCTGAACTGCAACGGAGAACAGGGATTGCTCTCATCTGCAGCTCTCCTGGACGCCATCCTGCCTGCAGAGACTGTGGAGAGGAGTGACAGTTCAGAGGTTTTCCTTCCAACATCCCCTGAGAGTGCTCTGGGGATGAGGCTGCACAGATAGCCCTGGGTTTTGGTCTTGATATTGCAGAATAAATCACCATTGTAAATCCCATGGCATGTTCTTGCTGCCCTACAATTCTAGGTGGAGGGGACTTGCCTCGGAAGAGGAGCCATCAACCGTTGCCCATACCATAAATCACAATTATATGTGCACTCATTACAGTTGTTATAGGACAAAGGTTTAGATTTAAAGACAGCAAAGGGAAGCAAATAAGCAGAATATGAACTGATGAAAGCTGTATGTGCTGGTGAGCTAACACCACCAGAATTACTGTCAGAATACTTGTAATACAGCAAAATTGTGGTTTTCAAGGCAAGTCTCAAGGAGTGCTTCAGCACTGTTTTCATGTGTCTAAATAGAACATGCTTTTGCTGTTAACAGCTTAGTGGCAGAAATGTATTCCTTATTCTCAACAGGATTATCTCTTTAGGAATTGTAGGGGTATTTTAGGAATAAATAATATTCATATGTAATAATTAACATCTAGTGTATAAGGTCTCCTTCTGAATCAGTTTTAGCCCAACTTCATTTTGTGTTACAGAAAATACAGAAAGTGCTCATAATAATTTTGCATTTTCCTAACACTTTAAATCTGAGTTTATTCTTTAGCTTGTAAATGTTATAATATATTCATTATCTCTCTCTCTGTAAGTTAGGTAGGCATACAATGATACATATTTTTATCAAAGAAGACAGTTGGGCTCAAATTTCCGCCAACTGAATTTGTGAGAATCTGGAATCTAGAGTGCCAGCCACAGCAGTATTAGCTGAAGTCAATAATGCTGATGGAATTTAGCACCTTTATGTATTTGAGCTACTTTGAATGAGTGGACATTTTAAAAAACATTTATTTTCTCTTTCTGCGGGTGTGAGGTCATAAGACATCATCACTAAAGCATAAAAAGATAAATAGAAAATTTAATAAATATTGGAAGAACACCTCAAGGAATGAAAACAATCACAAAAATCATGTAATTTGACTCATTTAAAATGCATGTAAGTAAATACAAATTCCTGTTTTGTGTTTGTAACCCATCTGAGATGACTAAAAATGAGCAGACTAGGAGAATAAATAGGAATCTATACTAGATTCATTAGAAGGGAGATATCATCCTAATATTAATCTGATACTCTCTTCATTGCACAGAAAAGGAAAGGAAAAGTACCTATTACTCATTTTGTTTTCTCTGTGTGTCTTTATTGCTGTCATTTTTTAACTAGAAATAGATATATTTATTATGAACAGAGCACATATATATGAGGAGCAATGGAGAGTTTTACAGACAAAAATAATAAGTTTGGGTTTTGTATTTCAGGTAGAGGATATGTTTCTGTAAGACATCTCACACTGAAATAAAAATCAGACATGAAATTAAAAAAAAAAAAAAAAAGGACAAACAGGAAAGACAAAGCAGAAAATCAGGATCAGAAAACATGGGGTTTGTCAGCCAGATATAAAATAGCTCTAATGGTTGTTTCTATGGCAACTAAAAATGAATGGCTCAGAACACAAAGTCGGTATTTTTTTTCATCAGGGACATTAAGATTGCTGTCTACTGGCACACACTCCAAATGATACTTTCTGCCCCAAACTTGAGGAAAGATTCAGTATCACCATCATGTAATTTCACACAGAAGACATTCAACAACTTTTAAGGACCAGGACTGGTCCCTGGTAGAGTCTCAGCTGCTCTGCCCTGAGCAGTAAACCTGAACCCTGATCTGTTTCTTTTCTGAACTAAACCCATTAGTGCTCACCCATCTTTTATGTATGCCAAAGCCAACTCAGCAGTTTTTACATCCTTGGAATTACATTCCCTTTTGTTAAGATGAGTTTATTACACGTCATTGCTATGAGATTCACAATGTCCTTCAAAGACGAACGTCCTCCAAGTACTTGAGGACATACTGTAGGAAGGGGAGCTGCCCTTCTGCAGCCCCTCCTTCTCCTGCTTGCACCTTCCCTCTGTGCCTGGGCAGGTTCACAATACGGTTCACTCCAAGAACCCCTGACTGGACAGGATGGGTGAGACTTCACTAGTTCTGGGTCCTTCTGTCCTACACAGTCCCTCAAATTTACTCCATCCTCATCAGTCCTAACCCTGCCCGCGTTATCACGGAGCATGCAACACATACCCACTGCTTCATGCAGTAAAAAACCTCTCCTGGTAAGCTGTAACATGGCCATCCCATTCTTTCAGACTCTCTGAACTGAAGAAAAAAACCCAACCCACAAAAAAGTAATTATATCTTGGGGCCACAATGGCACTGTATGTGATCTCTACAGGACTGAGTACCAGGTGTTTTGTGGGGAGGAAGAAGCCATTCTCCAGAGGTGACCAGCCGTAAAGAGGGTAGTTGCAAGTCCTTCTGCACCACTTGACACTCTCTTAATTAGTAATAAAGTCATAACCCATGTGGACCGTGGCAAACTGGGTCAGAGCAGTAGTCTGTCTTGAAATTACCATAGTAAAAAGAAAAATCTGACATAAGGTCATACAAGCCTTTGTGTGAGCAGATGGGAGTGGTGAGGGACATGCACACAAGGGTCGGGAAAGGGCAGGGTGACCTCTTTCAGTGGCAGTTCTGGTTTGTGTCAGTTCCAACCAACTATGAAACCATGGCTTTGCTTAGCACCTTAGCCTGCCTTTTAATTTGTTAAGGGTTAGGGTTTTTTTCCACAAGTTCTGGTGCCATACCCAGTGAAGAATAGCCAATTTTTTAAGCTATGTGTGCTATAAATGTGTTGAACAAAGGACTTTCAGAGAAGAGTGTCTTCAAACAGTAAAGTGTTTCCACATCGGCTTACTAAAATGCCCAGTGTCAAACTCAACCGGCTGATACAAAATTAAATCCTGGGGAAGCCCCATCTGGGACACAACCGACTCGCATCAGTCTTTATATGAGATGACCTCTCAGTGAACTACAGTATCAACTGCTTCTTTAAGGTTTGTTTTCCGTTGCTCAATAAAAATTCCAACAGGGGAATCATTCACAATACAAGCAAAAAGGAGAAGGTCATGCAATGCAGTTCACTGGAAAGAGGGAATTAACCAGCTGTAAATCTCTGCTGCCTTTGCAGTGCAACCGTCAGCTGAAAAACAGTCTGAGGAATCATCAGAAAGAGCAGGGTGGTTTGAAGGAGGAGGCAAAAAGAACAGAGTCCTGTCAGTTTAAGACACAAAGCACTATAGCCTTTTATTGAATTTGGTGTTTGGTGATGCAACCAGGTGCATTTTAGATGAGAATCCTCCTGACTTGGAAGCCAATGCAAAGGTTTTGAGGCAAATATGAAAAGCTATTTGGCTGCAGGTTCAGTAAATTAGTGGATGTTGTCTAAAGTATGAATGGAAATCATAGACTACAAATGCTCACTCACTCTTCAGGGTGAAGATTTCTTTCTTTAGAAAACTAAAGCCTGGTAAAGAAAGAGTGCTAGCACCTTTTCTTCATAGTGGTGTGTGATGTAGTTACACATTTGCATCCATGTAGAGGGTCTCTGGAACTTTATTACTTCTGGTCTAATGAACATGTAGAAAAATGAGGTAATTGTATGACATTGACTACTTTGCAAAGCTGTCCAGACTACAGCTGCACAATTTAACACATGGGCTGCAAAACTGATGGTTGTGTGTTGACTGTCCCTGTCCTAAGAGCAGTTCATGTCCCAGGTGTGATGCCAACATACTAGAAGGCTCTCTGGAGGCTACTTTATATCTGTCTCCAAATTGCTTGAATCAGGAGAACCATGTCTAGCTACCATCTGTCCCTGCAGCGTGTTGTAGTTGTCTACAAAAAGGCAAGATTTTCAGCCCCAGTTCTGTCTTTGAGATCTCAGTGTCAGTGTCCTGTGGTATTTTACATATGCTTGTCACACTGGAGCATTGGGGGAAAGTATGTATGGAAATATACAACTTTGCATCCCTGCTCTAGCAGGTGGGCACAAAATTCAACTCCATGTCATCTTTTTTGAAAAGGGAGGGGATTAAGGTTAGCAGAGAGTGCATTTAATATAGCAGAATATAGAAAAAAATCCCTCCTGCAGCAGAATGGCTCATCTCTTGGGGTATCCTCTTCAGCAGCTGCACTCTCAGAAGTTTCAAAAAAAAGCTGTGAAAACTCCAGATCTGACAGGTATAGGAAAACCCAACAGCAGGAAAGTTTACTTCTAATTTTAGTATTTAAAGACTGTCTTTTTTTGGCCATCCTGAGCTCCAAAGCAAGTTATACATCCTCAAAAAGTCATCATTGTAGTTTGCACATCTGTCTGGTTTCCTAATAGTGTATTGTAACTATGTTGTTGTAATTCTGGATGTCCCTTCTATTTATATTCCTGTCTGAATCTATTTTGAGTGCTTCTAAACTCATAGCTTGATTTGATTACAACTACAATAGAAAATAATTGTAAAATAAGCTCAGGACAGGGAAATTTTATAACATATGTGGACTATCTACTACAGTAGATGGCACTGCAACTTCAGTCAAGTGAGCAAGGCAGCTGAGCTGGGATCTTACAAGCCTCTACATAAAGGGATTCTTTGTGCAATTTTAAAGAACATTCCAAAAAAGTAAGTAAGGAGGAGGCCTTTGGCATGCATCTGTGTTGTGGCCAAATTCCAGTTTTAGATTTTTCAGGTCAAATTATTTCCTTAGGAAAACTGTGAATCATGCGTTTGCGTAATAGTTTTTCCATTTGCTTGCATTTCTCTACTCAGGGAGTTTTTTTTGTTTCTTTTAATATTTCACCTGAAAACACATACATCTTGTTTTCTGTGAAAATCTTTGGGTTGCCATCAGCCACAATCAACATAATGATCTAATCTTACTGTCTTGTTAACTGAAACAACCGTGTCCTGTTTTAAATTGGGAAGATCACATCCTGGAATGATACTGCACATACTCAACATTTGCACATTAATTTCGTCTGAGCTAGAATGTATGTCTGACCCTATGCCTATAATATTAGGGCACCCCAAAATTATTTCCTGCTTGTGCTCTCATAATATCCCAGGAGGAAGGACAGCAATGTTATGCATATTGCCAAATAGAAAATCAAAGATCAGACAGACAAAATAGCTTCACCTCATTCACATGAAGTCTGGATTAGAATGGAGACTTGCGTTATAAATGGATTATTTCTATATCTCAGGCATACAGAGAGCACATTTTTGTTCTGTGTATCCCATTTGAAGAAAATAGTCACATTCCTCTACACTGGTATTTAGGTCGTTCTGGTGTTTTGCAGAATGAAGACTTGGTCTGAAGTGAGTCTTGCTGTTAAACCCTATGTACTTTGGAAAAGGCCCTAAATACTGGGTATCTGAAATAAGGATGGTTGCTTTAGACAAGCCTAAGGCATTTGTAGCTGTTACTAAACCTTTTTCCTGTTACTAAACCTCTTTCCTATTACTAAACTTCTTTCCTATTACTAGACGTTTTACCAAAAAATCACATAGCTGTAAATAAATTAATTCTCTGGCTTCATAATATATTTAAAAGACAAGTTGAATCTCTTGAAGAAGCAGCGAAAGAAGTAATTCACAAGAAAGTGTAAGAGATGTCAACCTTCCCATAATGTATCATTTTATTGTCCAGTATATAGTGAAATACAGCTGTGGCAGCTACTGCATTCCATGAGGGTCATCGCTTTCTTCAAGATAATTTTGGATATGTATGGACCTTTGTTTCTTCAGTAATACACAGCCAAAATATAACCAGATTTTGAGGTGTATGGTTTTTTTGTTAGTGTTCAAGAAGAAGTACAGAGAGAATTCTAGTATTTTTTATTATGTTTCATTGATGTTTATATAACTATGTTCATCAGACCAATTATGCTGCTCGTTATGCTTCCTATAATGCAAGGACATGTTTTTCTAGTATATAAAAAAAAAGAATTTAAAGACAACAACAGCTAGGTCTGAAAGTCAGGGAGAACAAGTTGCCTTAGGAATAGTATTAGTTAGGTAAAGAGCTCATAAAGCCTTTCCAAAAACTAAATCTTCTGTGATTCGAGTTTGCACCAGGGTACACTAGATGGCCAGAATAAAAGCAGAGAGCAAGGAAAATCCTTGGAATGGTTATTCATCATTTACATGTTTCATAAGATTGGGGTTTTTTTTTCTTATCTTGACAGATAAACAGTCATATAGGAAACCTCAAATGAGCAATTATTCAAGATGCAACCTGAAACAATATACAACTGGATCTGGATGAGACAAATAATTGAAACAGTAAAGGAGTCAATCTAAATAAATAAGTGCAAACTGCAGGCATGGGGTTTTTTTTCCAAAAAGAGCAGTTACCAAGGTCTATTTTAAAATGAAAATCCACAGTATACATATTGAAGGAAATTGTATCCACTGTAAAATACAGTAGAGAGAGCTCATCTTTAGTTTCACAGATGTCTTCTTTCTATGGCAACTGTCTTAAAAATGAATCTAATGATGGTTTTCATATACCTCATGTTTAAGGTCTTTGTATAATTATTGGAAATAAGCTTCTAAGTGAAGTTCCCTGAGCTAATCTGCAGAGAAGACTCCCTCTCTCCTTTCCTTTCTCCCTCCCTCTTTCCATTAACAAGGGGCTCCTGAACTAGATGCCTTAATTCAAACAGTGTGAGTGTCCATCTCAGGCTGCTATAATTTTATAATGTGTTTCACTGAAACATTACATATTATTCTAATAACTTGCTTACTGGATGTTACAGTTGCATCATTAAACTACAAATATTAAATGAAAGGGTCAGAATCCTTAGATCCAAGGTACTGCTTTAAGGAATGTGTATCTGAAAAGTTTTATGGTTTAATATAAGCCATTTATAAATACAATTGAAAGAATAATCTTGAAAAGATGTTCTTATAATGGTGGTTATATTAATTTTGTAGGCAGGATGACTCTTTTCATCTTCCCATAACAGATTTACAAATTGAAATGAGTTGGCTATGTATGTACTCAACCTACAGTTTTATTCTGCTTTGCTAGAATTATTGAAAGTCCCTTATTTTTTCCACAGGTACTGTGAGGTTATGAAAATACTAAAATTATTCACTACCAAGTCTGGATCAGGAGGCAATGTAAGTGCCCTGCTTTTGACCCCCCTGAACAATCTGGAATGACTCAGACTCACCACTTTTGAGAAGGTTCATTTTAGAATGCTTATACTGGGTATTTTCAATGCATTATTTGCACGTATCTTTTTTAAACCCTGAAAACTTGCATTGCAGTTCATTTCCTGAAACAGAAACTCATGCAGACAGTGGCTATCCTTGATCTTCACTTGCTTCTTTTCCAGTTCTTCAGCTTTCTCATCCTCTGGGCTGGAAAAATTTAGTCCTTTATACTTCTTTTGCAGGAATGTAACACCTACACAAAATTGGTATTAAATTGAGGCTTTATGATTTTAAAAGTTGGCTAAAAAGCTGAATTTGTTCCCTGAGCTGGTATACACCCTGACTCAGTTTTAATCTGACAGTAGGTGAAATTTTCTACCTATATGATTAGGGAACTGTAGCCCATAGATCAAAATGAAAATGGTTATATTTCCTGTTATGGAAAGCAAACACATGTTCTCATACAGTCAAAGGTATTTCTTTATCTGGAGTTACTTTTTTCTTTAAAAAAAAAAAGTAAAAGTAATCACAAATATTTTATATTGCATTTAGCACACTTATCAGAAACAGTGAGTTTATAATAATTCTTTGATTTCACATATTGCCTTATAGATGACCATGTGGACCATGACTGACATGGGAGTTACTGACATTTTAAAATTTTCTTTAATTTTTAAGGGAAAGTCAACATTTGAGTCCTTGGTAGATGAGTGTTGTCTTGTAGACATGTTGATACTGCACCTGTTATGGTGAATTTAACAACCATTAGACAAATGAAGCACGTTCACTTAACAGAAAATCTTAAGAACTGTAGAGGAACAGAGGGAAGACTTCAGTGTGACACTTGCATTTGAAGACAGCAGTAACAGGCAATCACATGGTTTCTTGCATTTGTAATTCTTGGTGCCACGCCGAAGTGATCAGAGTTGTCAACTGGTTTTTTTCCAACTTCAAAAGCATCTCCCAAATCCTCAGAAGACTCTTTAGCCTTAATTGAAAACACCTTATTGCCTGTGTTTTCTGAAAGGCGGAAAAATGTCAAAATATTTACCTTAGAGACAAATTATTGGACAAATCATGTCCTGTAGATAATTTGTTGGGACAACAGGATACTTGGTCGGAAAAAAGGGGTAATTATGTAAAAAAGATTCATGACTTACATGATTCTCTGCACTGGAGTCAAATTGCCTAGTAAATGAACTTTTCTTCTGGTTCTGCCTCATGCCATGTCATTTAAGTGCCCACAGTCATGGAGATGGGCAGAATGTCAGGGAGAAATATTCTGAAGAAACAGCAGACATTTCTATTTTGATTCAGTTATTTTAGACCTTTTCTACCTTCTAAGAATAGATGTGAGCTTTTAATTATTAGTAGGATCTCAAAATAGGCTAAGCACAGTATAAGCAGATAGGAAATATGAAAAAAACCTGGAAACATATACAATTGTGGTGATTTAGCAACAGCATTTCTAACTCATACAAACCTCAGGAAGCAAAAGGGCTTTTTGCTGAGATGACAGGCACAAATGGTTGATTAAATCTAGCAGAGGAATAAAAGGGCCACTTTTGTAGGAGATAGGCGATACCTCTGCCAGTTACTGCAGAGTGCTTGAGTTTCTTAAATGAGCTTTTGTTGTGTTCCTGCTCACAAGGGGAATGCTTAATGTGGATAATCTGTCTAATCACTATGCAATCCGAAAGTTTATTTTTTCTGGAAAGGTCACTGCAAGAGCTCTTGAGAGAGAGGATGAAAAGGGTGTGAACTCTGAGAAGTTGTAAACTGAGGGGGGGAAAAAATCCTGTCCTTATAGGGCCGTGGAAAGGAACAAAGGGAGGAAGGAAGATGAACCTGAGAACAGTGGGGAAGAGAGCAAAAATTTTACAAGAGGCATGAAATGTCTTCTGTAAGGGAATCGGTGGGAGTTGCATGCTATCGGTGTCTAATGCTGGCAACAGAAATTCAGCACTAGTGCTGAGCACTGTTTAACTGAGGAAAGGTATCGCCAGAAGTTATTTCTTTTCTCTTGCATTCATTATTATTTTGACAGTTCTGATTTTTCTCTCTTGGTTTTATATCCTCTGCTTTTAACCTTCTGTGTGTGAACAGGTACACCTCTACTCTTAAAGCATCCTTAGTCACATATAGTGTGATCTTGCAGTTGTGGTAACTGGAAAGACTGAAATATTTTCCCTATGTGTTTCAGGGAGGGGGAAAGATAACCTTAATGTTTCTTTTTAAACACATTTTGTAAAAATATTTGCAGTCTATGCATTGTTAGTTTGATTAGTTAAAATTATGACAAACACTGTAATTTCAAAGTAAAGCAGGATATTGTATTGATTTCATTGGATTGCACAACCAGAACTTACAATGTAGCAGTGTAAAGATTATCTAATATTTGACAGAAAAAGTTCCAAACCCACTTAAAAAAATAAATTATATATATCTGTCTCTTCCCTGCATATTCCTAGAATCCCATTACTAGGATTACATGATAACTAAGAAGAGATGTCAAGAAGTCTGCACTCAGCCTCCAGCTCCAAGCAGCATCAGCCATGAGATCAGACCAGGTTACTCAGTGTTTTATCCCATCAGGTCTTGAAAGCCTCCAAAGGTGGAGACTGCACAGCATCTCTAGGAAACCTGTTCCATTGCTTAATCCTGAGTGTGAAAAGGTCTGTGTGCATACGCTGGTGTATGCCAGTGAGCCAATACTGTTCTTCAGGAAGATGTACAGGTCAGAAGCATACAAGGGCTGCATGTTGATACTTCAAAATATTCATACCAGGATTTCCAAATCTTACTTTTTAGCTGTGCTGTATGCATGGAAGTATATATATTTGTAGAAGGCTCAAGAAAATGCAGAGGACTGCCAATTAAACAGAGAGCTTCAAAAATGCCCAGCTGGCTAACACTAAAACCAGATTAACATTTTTAAAAGGCTAGAATTTGTACATTCAGGTGACTATTTTATGATACATAATACAAGATACATCTGTGGCTCCGGCCAGCTTGTCATGAAAGGCAGTTCTGTTTACAAAGCTGAAATAGCAGTATACACTAATGTATATACTTAATGGAAATGTCAAGGAGAGGAGAACACTGAACAGTTCTCACCCTCTGGAGATGGGAAGTGATGTGAATCCCAACCCTTCAAACCCCTAGAGACAGAACCTAATGATTCATGAGATTGGTTAAAAATAGGGGAGTTAAAAATAGTAAATGTTCATTTTGTTGGTATGCTGGGTTTAAGTCTGTGTAGTTCACGTTTTCTGGCTACACAGGCCTGAAATCTATTGAAAAATGCAACTACTTAAAAAACAAACAAATAGCAACTGAGACTTGTATAATCCAATGAAACCACAAGCTTTGCTTTATACTGACAGATGGTGCCTTTGCACTGCAAAAAGGCTTTGGTGCAAGTAAGAATCAGGCTCAGGAGTTTTAGTCCAACCAGATCAATACCTTCTACAGCAGGATGATAATTAAACCCACAAAACATAAGGCATGAGTTTTTTCATTTTATTAACAGAAATCTCAGCTCAAGAGAGAAGAAAGCTGACTCTTTCTTCTGAAATGCTGGATTCCTGATCCTGCTCTATAGATCATCCCTGTTTCCTGAGTAATGTAGAAGGGCCAGCATCAGAAGAAGAATGGGTCTGACATCAACTGTCTTCTGCGTGCTATCCTGCTCACCTTAAGAGCTCACCTGGCATCAGTGCTATGTGCTACAACTGTATTTCTGACATACTGTTCTCTACTCTGTCCTTGCAATGCCCTTTGCACTGTGACTTGATGGGGTTACTGGAATATAGTCCTACAGCTGTTTTCCTTGCTGTCTGCTCATGCTCCAGAAACCATCTCAGTTACAGGGTGTTTAGGACTCTTCCAAAATAATTTTCTTTTTTTTCAAGGTGTAAAGGTTTTAGGGTGCTGCTGAAAGTCTTGTGAAAAACCAAGTCCTGAAATCCTTCCCCAGATATTTAAATTCTACTCAGTCAAAACTCCCACTGACTTCACAAAGTCTTTTGAGATTTGGCCCTATCACATTAGCACAGTGCAATCAGCTATAAAAGCAGCAATAGAAATGAATCCCAGAGAGTAACATCAGAGTAACATACATTATTTCCATCCAAGTAAGAAGATCTTCCAGGATTTTCTTTTCTGGCTAGATTTAAAGCTAAACATATTACTCATCTGTGCACAAGTCTGTTTGCTTTCCAAGCCAAAACTCACTAGAAAAACAGGAAATAATAAGATTGTGATATATAAAACTAGGTTTCTCTGCTCTGTTAATTTGTCAAAGCCACGAAATGTGTTTTCCATTAGCTTGTGAGTATGGGGTGAAATGTTTAGTGCATCTGTCCATGGATCCATCCATCCATGCACCTATCCATGCATCTTATTTTTTCTGAGCAGAGCCAAGCTCAGTACAGTTTTCAGCTGTATTTCTTAGAGTCTTTTGTTTAGAGAAAGAAACTGACAAAAATTTAAAATTCAGATTGTGTTTTGCTCTTACTGATAAGACTATTTGTGTGAAAGTGGAGTAAAACAGTCAAGAACCTCACACTTAACAGTGTGGTTCTGCTGATGCAGTCTCAGCAGTTGTGAAGGTGCGGTCCTTCCTAAACTCCTTCCTAAGGGCAGCTAAGAGCAAAGGAAAGTTGTTGGGAAAATCCCATCAATTTCCAAGTACATTACATTACTTCATAAAGAGTAGAATTCAGCTTAATTTCCACACTCTTAACTTGATTTCTCTCACCAAACCTCCACACAGTTACAAACCGCTATAGCTCTTTATTTTCTGACTAAGATTTCAGAACTGAATGATTTGGTGACTGGTGATTTTTGAAAGACTCTTAGAGAGGTCTTAAGAGTTGCTATACTGCATTTAAGCCTTGGAAACTGTGGCAACTTTGGCAGCCTGTGCTGAAAACGGAACTCTAAAAATTTAACATAGCTCTTTATTTTCATAAATTCCAAAGATGTATGGATGTGGGAAATGATCATCACTGAGTCTCCATACAACCAAACACTCCAATCTTTAACAATTAATTTTACTAGAAATATGTGGATTTTTTCACTTACACATCTATTCATTGTGCTTATAATGACTATATGTGAGAAATCAGAAAGTCCCATTTACTTGTAAATATATTAATCCTAAATACAGAGCCCAGGCAACTCTAGTTCAAGTTTTTATCTTAATTTACTAAACCTCTGGACAATACTAAACCTTGTTAAAGTGTAAAAATGTTACTGATCATGCTGTTATAATAACATCTCAATAGACAAGCAGAGGTCCCTTCCAATCCAAGCCATTCTGTGATTCTGTGATTCTATAATTCTATGTATTTAAGTTAACTTTAGAATTACTTGAACACATACACAGTAATTTTTTTTAAAAAGTCATTACATCCATGTGCTACATTTTTTCGGGTGCATACTTTGTCCTGAACTTTCTCAAGTAGATGAGTCTTCACTGGTGATATAGGTCTCTATGTCTGTTATCTGATCCAGTAGTCTTTGGACATCACAGTTTTCAGGGATTGGATTAAATAGTAAGATTCTTCTGTGAAATTGGGCCTGGGTAGGGTAATTAAATGGCCAGTGCTAAACTAGTGATCAAATGGTTTATCAGTTTCATGAAATTATTCCAATCAGTCCTTGTCTTTTTCATCCGTTCCCTTCAAAATTCATATTTTATGACAGAACGGTGGAAATTGCAGCACCAATATGTATGGATGACAGGGTAAAACACAAATCTTTGCATACTTCATTGGCTTCCCAAATCCACAGAAATACAAATTCCTTCTTGTGGATTAATTTTTACAGTAGACAAAGAAGAGAGAGGAATTATGAGTAACATGCAAATTGGGTGATTGCTGCTGGCAGTCCTTATAAAAACAAGTGAATTCTGGGATTGCTGAATGTGTCTTTAAAGAATTTTTTTAACATTCAATAGGGAATACAGAAATGAAGCAATTGAAATAGTATATTAGCAATTTTTCACCTACAAAAGGCAATTTTTAATAAGGTAGAACCTGTAATGAATTTCAGGACTTTGATGAAGAATGTAGAGTGATGATACAGCTGTAATTTTGCAATTAGGTGAAGCCAGAAAATGTCATGACAGTGGAGAGCGCATGGAATTTTGTCAGGACTAATCTCATCTTTGTACAGGTGAACAACAAATGTGAAACTGAAGCTACGTATAGTCTTGGCCTTGTATTGTGGAACAAGCTACTTTTTAATACATTAAGTAATGAGGTATTTAAGTCATTGTGCCAAATTTCTCACTGGCATGTACTACTCTATGTGCCAATAAGCATATAATACATATACCCTAGCCATGTAATCACTATTATTAATGTTGCCAATTTAAAAAAAAAATAAATAAAAAAAAATTAAAAAACAAAACTGAAGTTTGCAGCTGATGTATGTTGCTAAATGCCATACATTCAAAGAGTGTCCAACAGTGTTAAGCAATTCCACAATTTTCATGGAAACAGAGTTGCAAATAGGACCCAGCAGCAAAGCTAAAATGTGTCCAATATTTACCTGATTTCTGTAGCAGGAACACGTTCTTTCAATGGTAATTGAGATGGGTTCAAATGTGCTAATGTACTTTGACCTGGATTTTTCAAATCTGAAACATCATATGTTGATGATCACATCTGTTCCTAAGGCTGAAGGACCTGATCATGCGAAGTGCTTTGGTACCCATAATGAACCATTAACACCAACACCCAATATTGCTACCCTTCAGAGCAGTTCTCAGATATGACCTCAGCTGAGAAGCATCTAACTCTTTGGCTTGTTAAACCCCCTGAAGCTTCAACCTCTCTACATGGGCAGAAGCACTTCAGTTTCTTTCAGTGCTTCAGTCTCAGCAAATTGTTTTGTGTCTCATGCATGTACTGCATGTACCTCACCATGTCCTGGTTTTTGGCTTGGATAGTATTAATTTTCTTCCCAGTAGCTGGTATAGTGCTGTGTTTTGGATTTAGGATGAGAATATTGTTGATAACACACTGATGTTTTAGTTGTTGTCAAGCACTGGTCAGGGACTCTTCGACTTCTCAGACTGCCCTGACAGCGAGTAGGCTGAGGGGCACAAGAAGCTGGGAGGGGACACAGCCAGGACAGCTGACCCCAACTGACCAAAGGGATATTCCAGACTGTGTGACATCATGCTCAGTATATTTTTTTTATTATTGTTGTTGTTGTTATTATTATTATCCCTTTGTTTTCTGTCCTAATAAAGTGTCTTTATCTCAATCCAAAAATTTTACTTTTTTTCCAATTCTCTCCCCCATCCCACTGGGCAGGGAATGAGAGAATGGCTGTGTGTTGTTTAGCTGCCCAGTAGGTTAAACCATGACATGCCAGAATTCAGAAACAAGAGTTTCTCTGCTGAAGTGTCTTTGCTGGTCTGCTCCAGGAGGTCTCAAACTATCTCACTCTCATGCACCAGCAGGGACAGTCTCGGAGGCTGCTGATTCCATGTAAATCCTGGTGTGGTTGGTGTGACACCGTCACTCCTTTTTCACAGAGCTGCCCCAGAGCTGCAGTTCTCTCCTTTGCCTGGGAGCATTAACAGCTCCTATTTCCCATCTCCCATCTCCTTCAGAGACTGGCTTAACCACTAATCTGTGAGTTACTCCACCTTCTGGTTCAATCTGTGCCCCTGTGAAGAAAAGAATTAACAATTTCTGAAGCCTGAGGTAACACCCAGATGGAGCCTGGCTTTGTGACTGCAGCCCTCTAAATGGCTGGTAGGCAGGATGCTCCTGGTCTTTTGGCTGTAAATACAGGAGCTATAATAAAGCCAGTATGGGAAGGGAACCTGCCCTAGAGGCAGCTCCTGTGATACTGGAGAGACACTAATTCCCACCAGCTACTGTTTCTCCAGACAGTGGCTGAGACAGCAGCAGGACAGCTGGAAGAAGCTGGGAAGGAGAAGGCTGGAGAGGGGACCACCAGCAGCAATTGGAGGGGCTGTAAGGAGACAGAAGACTGAGGAATGAGAGTGCCCACCTTTCTCCCCATCCCCCATATCTTTTCAGCCTCCCTAGCACAAACAGAAGTGTGGCCAGAGGTGCTGGCTAGGGAGAAAGGACATTAGAGACTTGCACTTCAAGAAAGACAACATCAATGAAAGCCACTTTTTATGGCACTAAATAAACAAAAACATCTATTCTGGGAGCAGACACTGGGGTTGAGGTGATTGCCCTACTACTTGGGCAATGCTCACCCTTTTGCTGGCATTTTTGCTGCCCTTGGACAATGCCTGCACCATTAGGAGCTAAGGACTTGGGTGGTGAGCGCACTGTGCGAGTAGATTCACACTCCGCAAGCAAGCTCCTTCATGGAGGATGTGTCTGCCTATTAAGCCAGCTCTGTGATTTATCATTTGCCAAACTGAATACTCTCATCAACAGCCGTGTGTTCTCAGTAAGATGTTATGTGCTGGGGAGTGGGAGGGTTCATCAGAGTTCTCCTTCCCCATTCTTCATAAGCAGGCAGTCTCTTTCCTTCCCCCATGCAAGGCAAACATTCAACTATCAGGGGAAAAATCTAACTTCTGGGACAAGTTGTAAACTTCTGCAGCAAAAAGCACAGACAATTGAGTGCAGTGGCTGGTTCTTTATTACAGGCTTTTCACTCCAGGTTCATGCATGGGAGGTCTGAATTCATGTGGTGCATGAAGCTGAGCAAAGGGGCATAGAGAATGAGGGCTTAAATCAAAGGGAGGGTGGGGTGATGGAAACCATGGGAGGGAAGAATGAGTGGGCAGAAAGAAGGGAGGAGAGGAGGAAGGGTACAGACAGTTGAGGAATTGGAATGGGTTAGGGGGTGATCATACAGATGATGTGAATCATCCTCTTCTGATCTCTTCTTCCACTCTGTTTACTGCTGGAGCTATCACTTGACATTTTTTCATTATGTCTTACTGAGAATAGAAGTAACTCCTATGTTTCCAGTGAGCAGAAATTGGACTGTTAAAAGTTAAAACCAGAAAGCAGTAGCTTTTGAAAGAGATGCAGCTCCTCACAGATCTGGAAATAGAGCTGAACTGGAAACTTCATTAAACAGTTTAAGTCTGTGCTACCTGGCAGGTTTCCTACTTTTTAAAGGGGTGATTACAGTCCAATAGTGTGTTTTGTTAAATTGTGGGAAATGATTAATTTTTAATGTGGCATCCCCAAAAGAATTCTTTTCACTGAGTTGCATTTTTCCCCTCTCATAATTGATTTGAGATGTGTAGATATCAGTATATGATATTCGTGACTGAAGTCAGTTGCAGAGCTTTTTCTGAATTAAACTCACCATCTACCAGACATCTGAGCATTTTTGTAAGGAACAGGAAGACGAGCTTTGAGGGTTTGTCTTTCCTTGTGGGCTGCAGGATTTGGCTAGTCCAGTTGTACAGAGGATATATCTGTCTTGAAGATTTTTCTGGATCTCGGCAGGGATCTCTTGTACTTCATCTTCCACCACAAATATCCCCCTTGAGGTTCATTCATCTGTCCCAATAGTGTTGCCAAGAAGAAGTAATTGAAGTAGCATCTAACAGTATTGTTGGACACTGTGATTTTAATTTCCAAAGTGACTGCAGTAATTCTTTTCAGCTGGGCCTTGGTGCTCTTGTTGGCAGCCATGTTGTTTGAGAGGATAACTCTTAATTCTTCTCATCTTTCAGCAGAGTATTCTCTCACCAGATACTTTCTTGATGTTATTTTTTAAAGTTTTGAGGCACTTGCTGTTTTATCCTGGAGGGTTTGTATGCAAGCTCTGGGGGTAAGCAGGTATCCAGAGACATCTAGTCTTGGCAGAGTATGTCCCTCTGGTCCACATGGCCTACTTGGAGTCCCTCCCACTGCATTGCCCAGGGTGGATGACAAATTGAATAGAAGGTGGCTTTATTTTGCTTCTGCTGCCAAGTGTAGCAGCAGCCTAAAAGCCACTTTTACTATCCAAGTGTATAATTTCCTATATGTTATCAACTAGAAGAGGTTCTCTTGGCCACAGTTTTGCTGATGAACCACCAGTTCATGTCAGGTATTGCAGAGTAAAAACCTCATCAGTTAGATCACCATGACTATATCCAAAAGACATTAGAAGGTGCTGTGTACACTGTACACTATAGGGAGGTCATCTGGCAGCCAAGATCTGAAAAAGGAATGAAAGATCTGTAAATAAAGGCAGGGAATATTGGTTCTGTCTTTTTGAGCACACCCAGAATGTACATGGCAGAGTTCCTGTACAAACAAAACCAACATAAGCCCACCCAGGTACTGCTGGTAAGACACAGCAGAAGCAACATAGACAGTCTTTGTGTGTTAGATTTACCTCTGTGACTTTGGAATGAAGAGCTTTGGAAACCAAAAAGATGTGTGATTATAGAAACACAGTTCATGGTGTATTTCCCGATAAAAATTGAAGAATCATCACATTAGGGGTTTTATATTATTTCTTCTTCATCAAGTTGGTTTATCTGAGGTTGCATTTTATCTGTATGTCATTAAAAAAGTAAATAACCTATAGTCATGACTGGATAACATTGCATGGGCAGGTTTTCCAGCCCATAATTTCGACATCAACATGCGGAATTGCTGTAATCCAGACCTGGAACTGTTCACTAAACAAAAATGGGCCCTCACTTTGTTTTTTGCTTTTAAACTTCATTGCAAATTCCATGTAACTTTTTTGCTGGAATGCTCCTTAGCATTCCAGTAAGACTGGAAATCTTAATTAATTTATCAATTATAATTTATTTCCAATGTGGCACAGGCAACAGTGTTCCAACTGTTCCATGGGAAGAGTTTCATCTATGCTTGCTGTCAGAACTTTTCAAACTGGAGATGTATCAACAAAAATTATATCATATGTTCCTCATTGTTGTAAATTGTTTGCTTTACAACAACAAGATAGAAGAGGAAGGTTTATCCAGAGATGATTGCCAGATGCTGTCCAGAGAGTAGAGGAGGTCTTTAGCTCTGAAGTAGCCTGAGTGCTTGTTCCTTACCAAGCCAATAAAGTCCTGGCACTGTAACAAATGCTGCATATGTTATTTGAAGGGCTGAGAGAGAGACAATGAATAAAAAAATATCCTAATTGAATGGGGATAGAGTTAGTTTCGAAACCTAAAATACAGGTTGTTTGCAGATGTCCAAATTAAAGCACATTTCATTATATATATATATAAAAAATAATCTTGAGAATTTCAATTATCTGTTAAAAATGTGAATCTTCTGTAATATGTAGAGACTGTGAGCTTTAAACAGTTGTTTCCCATTTGTTCTCTTTGCCACTGCTGATGGGATAAACTACAAACTCTGACTTCCAAGATAGCAGCTAAGTAGCAATCGGCTAGTGATTGGTAAAAATGATTCATCAGGTTTGTTCCTGTGCTGACCAGTTTGCAGTCTTCCACTAAATACACAGACCTTTCAAGAGAATAAAATTAATTTTCTACTCACTATTCCTAGAGTAAAAGGCATAAGAGGGAAACCATGGGAGAAACTATCAACAGGAATAAGAAAAGCAGTACCAGCCTAGAGAAAGATGACCAAGTAAAAGAAAACCTCCAGAGAAAGGAATGATTTAGAGTTTATACCAAGAGTCTTCATGGGGCTTCACAGTAAAATTACAGTTTGACCACTGTGAAAGGCTAACAATTCTGGTGGAATTATGGAGTGAAAAGGGAACAAGAAGTCCTTGGAGACTGCTGGATATAGGGATATTGCTTGATATTAGCTGCCAGATATTGGTATATCCAGCAGCATGATGAAGAAGCCTGGATACAAGATATCTACTCTGATTTAAAAAAAAAAAAAAAATTAAGTAGAAGAAAAAAAGACCATCACTTTGCTTTTCTTGGGTTTGTGGTTTGGCTTTGATTTTTTTTCTGCTGATTTATTTTTGCATTCGTGGAATCTCTAACATGACTTCCAAAAAGTTTTGGAAGAAAAGGAGAGCCATACGCAAAAAATTTCTCAACTGTTAGCAAATCTAAGGCAACTAAAATGGGGCATTCAGGATAAAGAAATCTAAGAGGTATCAAGAGAAAAAAATAGTTCAGGCTTAATGACAGTAGTATTATGAAAATAACTGCACAGTAAACTGTAGAAAGAAAAGAAAAAGAAGTTTAAAATTAGAACCTGAGTAAGCACTGTTGGTATTGAATTTGTTAAGAGCTGAGAGAATTGTGAGGTTAGTGTGTGTATTTGAGGATGTGATATGGAAAGAATGAATTATATTCTTGTTGAACAGGGATGGGTTTGTCTTCGAAAGCCAGAAGTCAGCTCTGTAAATGTGTGTTTCTAACCGATGTGTCAAAGCCAATTTTTCTGATTATGTAAAGAGGGACTGTTGATTTAAGTTAAGCCATGTAGTTCATCTTTTGTTATAGAGATGGAATCAATGGATAACATACACAAAGACCAATAAACAAATCACCAGAAACTCACCACTGGAGAAAGGATGCTTAGCTTTGTTTTAACTGTTTGTTTGGTGTTTTTTTCTGGTTTTATTATCATATATGTGGAAGTGAAAGGGAAAAGATATTATATTTTTATTACACTGATTGTTATAGCTGAACTTAAAACCAACAGAAAAATATTGACAAATTGAGGTAACACAGAGAAATAGATACCACTTTAACCATGCCTCCATCTCCAAACACATTAAACTGTTTCTTTCAGTGAGATAAATGTACCTCCATTATTAATAGGAATCATGACAAACAGATCACTAATACATAAATGAATGATGTCTGATTATGTAACAAAGGCATACAGGTACATGTAACCACATATGTACAATGTTAAGCACTATAAAAAAGAAAATGAGAATCAGTTAAGTATAGAAATGCTTATTATGAAAGAAAGTACTTTGAAAAATTGTATAGCATCATGTGTAGTTTTGCACTGTTGCAGTTAGGAAAAAAGTCACATTGTGCAGGGCTGTATTTGGGATATTTTTACATGCTTATTGGAGGAAAGTGATAGAAGGGAAATATATGGTCAAAAACAGAGTCTTGCCATTTGTGGAGACCAATAATAAAAACTTTCTGTATGTATATAATATGCAAGCATTCCAATTTAATAAAAAGTGTTTGGTTTTTTATGTTTTCTTTGTTGTTGTTTTTTGTTCTGTTTTGTTTTTTCTAGAAGAGCCAACCAGGTAGTGTTAGAAAATATATAACAATGTTAAAAGAAAAAACATCTTGCCACTGGAGTCATATAATAACATATCTACCTGCTTACTCAGGGTGTGATAACTCAAAATATGTTCTGTTCTAACCTTGCTATTTATCAGTCAAGATAGATTAGAGCAAGAGTAAACCTTCTGCATGGTTTTACTGTCTAGATATTGTTATCTTAAATTACAAATCAGCTTGTGCAAAAAAAAATAAAATCTGTGTGCAGCCATCAGATGATTTGTTATACTTAATCATATGTGGCCTTATAGATTGCTTAGAAATGGGTCAGTTGTGTATATAAATCTTTTCAGTGCATAAAGTGACAAAAATATGTGTATTCATAGTGTAATCTCCATGAAGGGTCATGATTAAAATTACATTGTATGCATACAAAAGACCATCAAACTCCATCATGTAAAGGCAGTTGTCCGATAACTTTAAACTAGTGCCTTTAGGTACCTGATAAACTACTGAGATGCATGCTAAAACACCCTACCTTTACTGGATTCATCAGCTAGGTAGCTTTCCAGAAATCACAGTCTGTTAGAATAACAAGGACACTACTCATATTGCAGCCATGGTAGGAATCCCTCCCAGTTGTGGCTTCCCACAGCTGCAAGTATTTTCAAACAGTTCACAGTCGCCCTCTCAACTGTTATAATGATTTTGTTAATTGTGCAAATTGTTTTGGCTATAAAGATGAAATGCTTAGCAAAATGAGTAACACAATACACCAAAGCTGTGAATTGCAGGCAATCCACTGGCCTGTAACCATCATTATGAGGCAGGACCAGGAACAAAATAGCAGATGACTCCCTGAAGAGGCTTTGCTCTGTCCTGATCAGGAGCTTTTCTCTTAAAGGGTGTTTTCAATGTCCTTTCCATTCTTGTGAGTGATATAGCCTGACGTTTGCAGACTATCAGAAGCGGAAGTTTGGGTTGCCTGTAATGACACTGTGTATGTAACATTAGAAATAACACCTGCTATAGGACCAGTGACAGTGAACCAGGTTTCGCAGGCTGTCTCTGCAGCAGTTTCTCCTGAAAAGGCAGAGCATTTCTCTAAGCTTCCTTGCTTTTCAGACTAGCAAGTTTGTGATGCAACAGGACAGATTTTTTAGAAATTTGCTTTCAGCTGAAGAGATTCTGGGGCCAAATTCCAGTGTACCAGAATGGAAAGGGCTACTGATAGGAAACAGCATCACAAAGCCTATAGTCAGGGAAATGGAAACAAAACTGCAGTGTCCCAGACCTCAGAACAGTCCAGATACCATCAGTGAAAGGACAAGATTGGCTCAGAGTGATGCACATCCCAGAAAGGCAGGACAACAGCCCCACTGTAGCTTGTTTCCGTGAATACAGAGGACTAACACAGTAACAGCCCATACCAGAAGGCAATATTGCTGTGTTAGGTGCTTATGGCTGATACTAAACCTTTCGGAAGATAGAGAAATACCCCTGCAAAGCAGGGTGATTTTGAAAAGACTGCTAGTGAGGAGTAAGAGGCCCTGAAGCGTGAGTCTTCTCAGGAAACTTGTTCAAAAAACTATCTTGAGAGTCCTCGTCATTACAAAGATATGCAATACCTACTATCGGTTTGTGGCAGCCACACAAACCATCATAGACACAGATGATCATTTACTGACACAGGACAACAGTTGTGTGACTCTTCACTCAATGAATGTATTACACAGAATTATTCACAACACAGTTTGCAAGAGCCTAGTATTCCCAAATTAGCCTCAGTAGACTTAGCCATGAATCTAACAATCCTATTTCCCAGTGAAATTTAAGGGTCACCTTAGCCTCCTGTGTCAGAGCCTGATCCTTTACTACAGTGCAAACAGTCTTCTCAATTACAACAACACTTTTGGGGATTGTAATAACATTTTAAAGGGATAAATCCTCTTGAATAATATGACCATATATTTTAAATCTCTTGTCTGCATTGTTCTTTCTTTACCTTAAATTACTGTTTGCGGAGCTACAGTAACATCAGTGGAGCTACAGCATTTACTACAGGATAAAGTGCAGAGTACCTGTAAGATGAGACCAAATTGTATGTCTGGCAGTTTAGGCAAAATAGCAGCATTTTCAGCACTCCACACAGGGCTATAGTAAGTTGTTCCTCTTTTTCTGTGTCTGATTGCAAGGTGTAACCACAGGTTCACTATATATTTCTTGTGGTCTTTGATTCAGTATCTAATTTTCCCAGAGCATTGGGCAGATCATTCTGAAATGTCCATGAAACACATTTTGAGCAAACAGAGCACCAAGTGAGATTTCAGTCTTTGCTTACATGTACAAGTTGAAAGAGCCGAAGGTGGAACAGGGCTGCTGCAAACTCTGTTCTGTGCACCGGAGCAATCTTACACTAGCAGGGTAAGCAGTTTATTTGATGATTCAATTTAAAGTTACCGTATCCTTCTGTAATAGGAGAGTTTGTTACAGGAAATATTAGTGAAAGGCTCTTTTGTTCTGCCTTTACTATTTTTAAAATAGTTTGTATTAAATGCATTTATGAGCCTTATGTCAATTTACTTTGTGCACAGCCTGAATGGTTTAACTGGAGATGAAACTGAAGTTCTGATTTTTGAGTCTTTTCGAAGTATGAAGTGTTGCATTTGTCCTTTTTACAGAGAAAAGGATGAGTCAAGATAATGAGTTCCAAGACTGGATTTAGTCTTAAGATGTAGATTCTACGAATTTGAAAAAAAAAATAGTGGTTTTGCTTTGGGCTTTAATACTCTAATATTTTAGTGTCATTAATATTTGAGTATTTTTAATGTCCTGATAAAGTAATTTCTCTGTGTATGTCCTGTCACTCTTTATATTCTAGTATTTAATACGAAGGCTTTCTTTCTACTCCCAATATCTTCTTCTTTATGAAACTTACATTTAATCTTTAGCTATATATATATTTAGACTTAATTCAACTCTTACATAAGTGGATACATCTCCCAGGAATTTGTAGGCATTTGTATCTATTTATGTAAACCTGTATTTAACCAACACCTTTCTTTGTGAATAAGGAATAAGGAACAACAAGGAGCTTAGGTCATTAGTCATGAACCATGTCATTAGTTATACAAATTTCATTGGACCCATTTCTTTGCTGGTATTTGCTGATGTATTTACATCAAAACCTGCACATCCATTAACAGCTTAGCAACTCATGCTTTTTGTGTTTTCTTGATAAGACTCTCGAGTGCTCAGATTTTTTGCTGGATGAATGGTATTGAATCAGATCTTTCGATTACCAGCCTGGTTGCTGTCTCTGGTTTTATGAGTCTCCCATTAATCAAACACCACTTATGGATGGGAGCATAAAAAGGTAAAAATTGTTGGATTTTGAAAGGTGGGGAGACTATGCTATCACACTATGCTCAGGAAATTATCAGTGGCCACTCCCAAGTAAAATTTTCTTCTTCCCTCATTTTTCCTGATAATTTATCCTTTTAAATTAATGTATCTGCTCTTCCCTGGTTCATTAGGGGTTTTTTGTACTTTCAAAGCTTGTTAGCACACTCCTTTTAAATGACTTCTCCCGACTGTTTCCCCTGACTTATCTCCTGCACAGAAGTTATTAGAATTGGCTGAAGCTCCCACCAAGTTAAGGAAACAGAATAATTTAAATATCAATGGCTTTTAATGTTACCCTTTAAAATCCAAACTATCCAACTTAATCATTTGACTGATACTTCTTATATTAGTCAAAATAGAACAAAAGAACTTTTAAAAATTACTGAAAGAAAGATTTCTACTCAATTCTAAAGATGAATGGAGGAGGGAACCTAGTGAACTCTGCCACAAAAGATCTGTGAGTATTTATGGCTAGAAAAAAAGCCCACTAATTTTAAATTCTGAAAGCACCACAGCTAATAAACTTTGGAAAAGTATATATTCTGTGTAATGCTCAGCCCCAGATAGCAAAGGACATTTTTCTGTTTAAACACCCTGCTTGGGTTTGTCACTGGACATTAGCATGTACTACTGTGATTATTAGTGAATAAACACTTCAAACAGGTTTTATAAGCATTTTTGCAACTCATAAGAATATTTATTCTTATATGGAATGTTCACTTAGACACTTATTTATCTGTATAGTTTTGTAATTGTTTTACATTTTGTGAAAAAACTTTTCAATATATATTAGCAAGAAAAAGGTTCAACAAAAGGGAAAAATTGTGTGAGCAAAGAGAAGACACCATCAGATTTATGAGAACTCATACACTGAAGTATATAAAAGCATGAACTCCTTTCAAACTAGATGCAGAAGTTGAAATTAATAGCTGGCATGACATGGAAAATCGATGTCGTCTATTAAGTCATCAAGCCAGGCTTCTGAAAAGTCCCCATATCATTTTTGTTTTACCCTGAAAACCTGACATAGAGTGGAAATTTTATTCTTATATTCTCTTAATTTCCTCTTAGTTTCCAAAGTTATAAAAACCACAAAGCATTTAGTATGCCTTATTACATTGTCAGAGTCCTATTAGGGGGACAATAACAGGTAAAATAGAAATGACAGAGCTAAAAGTCACTAAAGGCTTGAGAGATCATGGCCACCTATGATGTGAAGGCACGTTGATACCTAAGAGAAGAGAATCGGCTGATCAATGAGTGGTTGGTACAGCTTGTGAGTCTTGTTAAGTAAAGAAAATGAAGATGGAAAAAGAAGCCAGGCACCAGGATGAATGAGACTGGAAAACAAGGTCAGTGTGCAGAGAGCATGAGAAGTCAAGGAGCATAAGAACAGCTTCTGTGTCCTCCTTGAGGCCAAGAACAGATCCCTGAGTTTCCCAAACCTCAGCTGACACCAAATATCTTTGAAAGGTGCTGGCACTCTCCCAGATGTTCCTGTTGACACAAAGGATAATAAACCATTGCTGGTCTCATTAACTCGATCAGCGGAAAGCAAATATAACCTTGCTCATGAACCATGTAGAGAGTGACATTTCACAGGGCTGAATACCTGCTCTTCCTACTTGTTTTTGATATTTCACATGGGAAATTAGATAAAGAGTATTTTCATTAAAGAGTGTCATTGCAAACTAGAGTGTCCATGCATCCTTTTCTTGGCCCCTTCATATGTAGGCACTGTAACAGACTTTCTAAATGACACTTGAATTTAGGCTGTAAACAAGGGTCATAGCTGAGTCTAGTCTCATTTGGTGCTGAAGCTGGAAAGGATTGTCTGAGACCATGCAGTGCAGGAAGAAAACCTGTTTAAGGTTGCAAATACCCAGTTGAACAGGATTATGTTTCTGCCTCTACTATGGATGCAACTTTGTAAAGCTACTTACCAGCTGTGCTGTGTTTCTTATTTTGAGGGACCTAGACTGATACAGAGAGGTCAAATTTGTAAAACTCTCTAGTATTTACAGCTGCGGCTGAAGTCAGTGATAGTTGTCTTTTAAGCATAAAGATATATAATACTAACTACCCTCAAAAAGCAGTTTGCTGGTGTTTCAGGTTGGCTTCCAAGACTGATGAAAAATTGTGATCCTATTTTTTCTGTGCTCCAGTGTCTCACCTGTAAAATGAGAATAATATCAATCTTCAGAGAGACTTATGAATATGTGTTAATACTAGTGAATTATTCATCTTCCATTTTTATGAACATGACAAAAACCCTGATAAAATTAACAGTTTTAGTCTCCTACCAGCATTTGGAATGTATATGTGGGTAAAATGGTGGTTTATTGAAATGTACCACTATCATGTCAATGAAATTGGTTTTGAAGTCCACCCTGAATACAGAGCAGGAGAATTACACTTCTTTGAAAGTAAGGCAGTTGCAAATATAGGTTATATATAGTCAGAAGCTGATCTCCCTGTCTAGATTAATGTTAGTTCAAGGGACTGGGTGTTGTTTGGTGGAAATGTCAGCAGAAGCAGGACAGAAACTGACAGCAGCAGAATGAATGCTAGTGTTGCTTGAAAACATAAGAAAGAAAATGCTTCTTGTTTGACTTCTACAGAGTTCAGCAAAATAGCTCTTCATGACTGCCCATTCTTTCTAAATGAAAGGTATTGAATTAACAAAATGCTTCATTCCATCACTTGTCTCCTCTTTTAAATTGAACACCCACAATATCTTGAATATTGACTGATCTCTCAATAGGCAAGTCTCTGAAAAATGAACATAAAACAACATATTAAATAATTGCTCATCAAGTGGAACTACTTACTGTGTCCTCTGACCAAAACAGAAGTCCTGGGTACAGAAAAAAATAGAGTTCATATAATAAGTATCATGATACAATGCACAAAAGTGGCAGAGTAACTGTTGTGTCAGAAATATTTATTCTATGCCAGATTTATTCTTTAAATCTTTGTCCGATGCTAGATTTTACAACTCTACCAATATTTTTTCAATTCTGTGTACACATCAGGTAGAGGATCAGTATGCAAACTAAGATCAACACACTATTAGTTTTCAGAGAATTTAAATCCGTATATAATGAGAGCTTGTATGTAACTCTTTATGAAGTCATAAATAGAACATACTTCAAAGAGAGAATCAAAAATATTGTGTTGAAAACTCTTCTTTTGTACTTGTACACATATTGAAATTAGAATCATGGCTGATATTTGCAGAACAGGATAGAGAACCTAAACTGAAAGTTTCTATTAAAAATAGTTAAATTCAGAGTTTGTCAAAGCCTTTTAGCCACGTATTCTATCTCATTAAAGAAAAAAATATTTAGTGGGAATATATCTATTTTCATAATGCTTGGCTGTGGACATTTTTTGAAGTCATTCCTGACCAGAGAGAGCAAGGAAGTGAGTGAGAGATGCTGATAGACCAACCCTAACTGAAAACCGGATGGTTCTTTTAATCTTCAGACAGCTCCACCATCTCTGAGGCCTGCCCTTCCCCCTCACCAGGGACTCCAGTCTTCTGGTCTCAAATTCATTCAGATACTGGAAGCATCCCTCAGCATTGTGGCAAGTAGTAAAGCCAGTAGTAAAACTGTTCATCACAGAATATGTCGACAGTAACATGGTAGTGTTTGGTTGTTTGGTGTTTGGAGTTATGGTTATGGTTTTTGCCATAACCTCCATACTCTATGGAAGGTCATGCAGTTGCTAGTTCAACATCCGTTACTCCATATGCATGAAACAATGTTCTTACCATGTTTATGATACATGCATTGTTGCGTTGGTTTTAGAGCATTTTTGACATGAATAAATATTTGGGATGAGCTATTGCTACCTACAAGTTCAGCTAAAATCAGCAGAAGTACAAACATTATTGACTTTCTAATTAACCCTATTGACATAATTCAGCAATTAAATAAGTACAAATCTTCTGCAAGCTGTTCTGTTTTCGTTTTACTTGCCCATGGTCTTTGCAGGACGTCAAATGATAGCAGACCTATTCTCCACAGCCCTATCAATACATCAGTGCCAAATGTATGGAAAATGCTAATTTATCACTTTTGCACGCTCTTCAGTTACTCTATGTACATCAGCGACAACACAGGACAATGCAAAACCAAGTCTAGGGAGTCTAGAATCTTGAATGGAGCAGAAGGATAAATCATTCCCACCTCTTTAATTCTTCAAAGAGACTGGAGTATGATTTTTTTCTACATCAATCAGTTGTGAATGGAGCATCAACGAGGAAAGTAAAAGATCTTCAAACAAGAGTAAACAGCAATATCATCTTTTAACCGGATAAAACACCCATATAGGACAGGGAAGGTGCATTAAATCACTATTGGCCTAGCAACTCAGTAAAGTTTTGTTTCAGAACAGGGTTGGAGGAATTAATGATGACCAAAATTCTGCACCTAAATCACTAAAAGAAGACACAATAGAAATTACAGATGCGCATGTTGATGGATCAACTCTGATTTTATATAAAACAATGTGAACTTTAGAGTGACTAATAAAGACAGACACTTCCAGAACAGTAGAAGACCCAACTCTGAAAGCTCCCAAGCCTGTTCCCTCTCCTACAAGACAGCATACATGTCATCTTAATAATATGCTTAACTCTGATTGAAGTCAAGAGAACTTTGGCGTAACTTTAAAGTTGTTGAACATATGGTTGTGTGATTTACTGGCTCAGATTCTCTATTTGCAGCTGGGTAAGGCTGGAAAAAGATAGAGATAAAGATCTTTTTTGTAATACTAGATCTAGACAAAAGTACCAAAACCATTGAGAGTAATTAGGACACCATTGGCTAGAGAGGAAGAAATAAATTTTCATCCTTTTATAAGGAATAATGTCCTACATATAAACTTGTGCAAGGAATAAGATCTTTTGTGGTTTTTTTCTCACACACAGTGAAAATAAATAATCCTTTGTTTAAAGACAAAGACAGAAGTCTGATAAAATGAACTAGGGGAGTGACCACCCATTTTAGTTACATCTAGACTAAAATGGCCAAATTTGGAGGTCCAGTCTCATGAAAGATGATTGGGAAACAAGACAAGTAAAAAATCTGAGTTTACATTAGTATAGCTTACTTCATAGGATCAGGAGAAGATGCAAGTTCTACCTTAAGCCGTCCTTTTAAGTTTAGCCATTATTTAAAATGATTAGAGGCAAAATAACTATATCCGTTACAATCTGTGGCAATTTTTGTAATATATAGTGAACAATTTAAAGTATTATCCCACAACAAGATAGTGTTAAAGGCCAATTCTCTGAACAGTCTTTGATCAAAGAATCTCTCACATAGTTAG
Organism: Eurystomus gularis; assembly: GCA_013400335.1. Classification (NCBI taxonomy): domain Eukaryota; kingdom Metazoa; phylum Chordata; class Aves; order Coraciiformes; family Coraciidae; genus Eurystomus; species Eurystomus gularis. The sequence goes on along the minus strand of VZZY01013974.1, from coordinate 46,252 downwards.
GCTTGCACAGGAGCAGTCATGGTAAAGGAAAGGCTCAAAAAAGTTACTCAATGTGTAATGAAAAGGACAGATTGAGGCTCCATAATCATCCATTTAAAAAATGGTAGGATGAACAATAATTAAAACCAAATAAGAAACAGTCAACTTCAGAAGAGCTTTTGCTATGTGGCATGTCAATCTTTGCCGTGCATGCATTCAGCCTTGCTGTCTGTTGTGGAGATTTGAATAGATGTCTTGAAATGAGGCCATCCTTCAAGTGATCTTAATTTAGTGATCTGCTTACCACAAGGTCTCTGGGGAATTTATGTTTTCCTTCTTGTGTATTTTGAGGCTTCCTGTGTGGGGGATTGTCAAAAAGGAGTACCAATGCAAATGAGATGAGGCTACCCTTTCTTAAAACCCTTGAAATGCTCATTCCCAATGGAGAGTTTTATATTTACACAGGCATATCTTAACAAAATGAAAATGAAGACATTTGACCCCCAAGATTTGTCTCCTTCTGAAGCTGATACAGGAGATTGTTCCAATCTGGGGCTTGCTCAGCTGTCAGTTTAGTGCCTGGTGACCATGCTTAAAAGGCTGCTGTAATGTACATTGTTTTGAAACACCCATTCCCAGGATGTGCCAAGAATGCAAGGGTGTCCCTTACCCTACACATCTTCTCTGAGCACGGATTTGACTATGCAGGAAGAATTGCCGAGTGGTTACTCTTAGGGAAGCATTGTGGTAGCAAAATGATGCTTCTGTCTTGATTTATATCTGAAGTACAAAGCATTCTAAAGCAAGAAATAACTTAAAAGTCTTTGTAAATACGTAACAGTAGAAGAAGCTTAATTGTCTAAAAATCCAATGACCCAAGACAAAATTAAAGCTTACCTGGTCTTTCTTGCTCCATACCAAAGCTTGACTACTTTCATAATTCTCTAATCATTCTGTAAAACATGAGCTAGGAGAAAAAAAAAATTCTCTAGTGTCAGCAACAACTTTTTCCATCCTGATTTTTGATTTTCTGATGATGTTATACATGACCTCATATAAACTACCTTCCCAGCCTGAAGACTGGAAGATTCTTTCCAGGTTGTGTCTTGTTAAGGGCTGCTCTTTAGTCAGTCTCCATAACAACCATGGGAGCAGCTTTTCTCCATGGACTTACAAACATTTGTGAATAAAAATTAGTATTTCTAGTGCTCTTTTGTGCAGGCTATTGTGTTTGTAAACACTGATCAATCAAGATAACCTTAATAAGCTTTCTGTCATGGCAGGTTGCCTTGGAAGGCTCATTTGGCTGGAGAAACTATTCCTATGTTATATTTTTCTACACAGAACAAGCAACAGTATCAGACTAAGCCTAACAGAGGTTTCCATATTTGAAAGAGCATTTTCTTTCTCTACTTTTTATTTAATCGACTTTACAAAACTGCTTGACAAGCACTAATTAATCTACAGTTAAATTCAGCATTACTATTTCCATATCATTTGTGGGATAGGAGAGTAACAGGACTTCAAGTCCAGCCTGTCTCTAAGGAAGGAGCCATTGCCAGAACTGAGGCACTGCACGGGAGTCTCTCTCTTCTGAACGCAGGTCATTCTTCTGAAGAAACTCTCTTCTGACGTGTGGTATCACATACCCGCCTACCCCTAGCCAGCAGCTCACTCTCAGTTCATTCTCATACTCCATGGGCCATGTAGCCCTTCTGCTCCCTCAGCTGAGGCCAGTGCTTGTATGGGCTGGATCAGGGAGCTGGGCTAGGTGAACATGAAGAGATTTTTTTTGATTGTGTGTTTGGTTAGCTTCCAGATTCACCAGTTCCCCAATCCAACTGACCACATCTGCTCAAGTGCCCACATTCGCAAAAGGGAGGCAGCAGGGTTGTGTGCAGGGATGCCTGTCTTGGAGACAGCTAAGTTTTAGGTTCGTGGAAGCTGGCCACAAAACCATACCCGTATCTTCAGAGAAATGGAGCCTTCACAGAGCCATATGGTTTAATAAATGACAGTCTAACCAGTACACACCCTGTATGTATTAATGCAATAAAAGACTTGCCAGCTGCTTTCAATGAGGTCAAGCAAGTGGCATATTTATTTATTGCACCACTAAACAACCATCTTTAAACTGCTGATCAGCAAATTCATAGATATTGTACATCTAGAAAGCTCCCTTTTCGTTTGTCTCCCAAAAGAAAAAGTTTAGTTTAAAACATCACAATGTGTACTTTTCACTGATAGAAGATTTCAGTGCATACTGTTTACTTGGTTGTCTGTGTAGAGGCCCATTATGCATAAATCAGTGCAGAGAAAAAGAGGATTGTTTTATTACACATCGAAGTTTTCCAAAAATCTCTTAATTTCTTGTTCAGGAAATGGCACCACTGTTTACTTGAAACAGATATGTTAAGTGGCCTGGAGGAATTTTGTTTGTGACAGACTAACCATCATTGTGAGTAAGAGTGTTGCACTGTTCTTGACAATGGCAATTAAGAAGATATTTTAATCTGAAGGTAATTAGCAAAAATGGTAAAATGCTATTTCAAAACTTGATAAATTTTCCAAATGTTGAAAGCTGAAATGAGTCTAGTTCTTGGGACAAATTTCAGATTACTCGTAAGTATTGCTTAACATCAACAAGAAGTCAGCTATGAAGAATCTCTGTAAGTTCCATGGTATTGACTGCAATGCATTCCATATACAAATTAGCAGACCTGACAAGATGCTGTGTCAACATCTTAAACCCCTCAAATTTTGTTATCCTGGGGCCAGATTAACAAGATACTAGTGAGCAAAAAGACTACTCTCAGTCCTTCTCCATACAACCTCCTCCCAGAGTCCTCTAGATTACTTTTTCCCAACAACAGCATCTATAACCCTTCTACCTTCCAGCCCCTTCTCTCTAGGTTCAAGTCCTCCCATCTCCTCAAATCCTCTGTGGACATTCCTCAGCTTCCTTCTTGCCATTTACTCCCCTGAAATCCGTTGGTCCCCAGCCCACTGAACTTCCCATCAAACTCCTGGCTTTCCCCGTTCTCAGTCTTGTGCTCTTACCTACCCAGGGGCCCATTGTGCCACAATTGCAAAATTAAGTTCTGCCATTCCAAGGATAATTTAGTCTCAAATTACATCTAATTCTGCATGAACTGCTGAAAGGGCAAGGATAAGACAATATAAGGGGAGAAAGATCAAACTGAATATTTTACAATTGTATTTACAATACCCAAAACACAGCACTGAAGACACTGGTCTTGAATGAGATCACATTCCCACGCTTTAACCCCCTGTGGAGCAGACCTGACCTGTTCCACCATAGTACATGATAACATGTTGTCATCCAGTAGCTCAAAATCTCTGCTGTATGCAGATTTTGCTGTTTGCAAGATGGTACGAGTGAGAGGCTTGTCAGGCAGCTGGTTGTGGTTCCAGATTCTCCAGCTAATTCAGTGCTTGTCTGGACAGCTCTAAACTACACCAGCTGCCAGTAGTCCCCCTCGGGATCATTTTCTAATTGCAGATTACCAGACACAGCAGGGCATCCCTTTCTTCCCCAGGGTAATCCTTATGCTGGGATGGAGGCAAGGAGAGTTATGAACCAAGTACGTAAGTCTCAGCTGACAATTGCTTGTGTGGTAGAGACAACTAATAAGTTGGTGAATGCTTGAGCGATTTCTGATGCTTTTGTGCTCTTTCATGTCAGGAATCTTTCTTCCACTGTACTAATATCAGCCTATTACTTCATCGGTGTGGGTATGAACAGCTTCATTACAGTTCGTTCAGGTGATTGGTATCGGGGTTTACACTAATCCAGGACTGTGATGTCCTATCAAGCCCATGTGTCTGTCTCATCACTTGTACTGAACTCACTTGTCCGGTCTGTCTCACTTGATAAAGCCTTTATCTCGTGTTTTTCCCACAGCAGAAATCTGATTGTCAGGTCTTTGGTGTTACACTGGTGCAAAGAACATGAAGCTGTAGTCTGCATGCCCAGGACATGATTGCAAATGACGGAGATTTAATAACAGCCGTGATCCTTTAAAAATTTAATCCTTGTTAGTGACCTCTTTGTGTTTCTCACCAAAAATACTTTGAAGCTTCAGTTATAATGTAGGGCACTCATTTTTTTTCTTACTAATCTTTGGAAAGTGCTGAAGTCCTGCCTGCAAGACGACAAAACACTGAGTGAGATTTCAAATTCCAAGGTCGCCTCTAGGAATAGATCTCCAAAATCACAAAAGCTTCCAGAAGATCCTTTTACTACTCATACCTGTCTTGACTGTGTGTTTGAGAAGTGTCAGTCTTACAGTGCTACCTAACTGTGGCGTGAAGGAGAATTTTTCCTACCTATTGCTTGTGACAGGATTTTCTTCACCTGTCACTAGAGGGCAACACAGCTACTCACATCATGACACCACCCCGGCACTCTCCCACGCAGCTCTGCTGAGATCCACGGGTGGGAATTTCACCTCAAAACTTGCTTGCTTTTTTTTTTTTCCCCCCTACAAAACCCATGTTCAGGTTCTAGCTTTCATAGTTTCTTGTTGAACACTTTTGCATGGGCCATCTGGAATGACATTGAGAGGAGAACAGTTAATGCTGTTTACACCTGTAGGACTTTCTGCTTATCTCACTTCCTCATAGGGGTCATTGTCCACTGCAGCGCTGTGAAAAATAACTGCAATCAGTTTCAGACATGTAGTCCCTGATTTTGGACTATGGATGCCAATGGGAGATTTATTGCTGACTTAATTTCATACGGGATTTCGTCTTTGGTACTTTTACCCACAACTGTGTATGCCAGAATATTATTTGCCCAGGTTGGATTAAACTGATCTTCTCAAAAGTGATTCAAGAGCAACAGGTACTTTTGAGTTCTGTGGAGGGTGAGGGAAAAAAAAAAGGAAGAAACCCGAAAAGTTTGATTCTGTCACATGTGACTCAAATATTGCCAAACAGGCTGACTTGTCTTAACTTGCAAGTACCTGGCATGGAAACAATCTATCATTTTGAACATTCCTAAATACAGTAATGTTCTCATTTAACCATGATTATGTTGGCTACATTAGAGGGTGGTGTAATTTCCAAAGGAGATAACGTTGTGTGACTACCTAGTATCAAAGGTGATTTTAGTTGTTTCACTGAGATTAAGTTTTTACAGCCCCCTGTGATTTTTACCATATTGCCAACACCCTACTTGTCTTGGAGTCAGAGTTCTCTGACTTCATGTGATTACCTTGGGACAGTTTCCAAGTATGTATATGTTGGATTACCACCTAAGTATATTTTCTCCCCTGCTTACTCAAGTGGTGTCTCCAGATCATCTTTCAAGGAGCCTATAAATATATATATTCAAGCCTTACTAATTCAAACGTGAAGCTCACATACTTGACTCCTGTCTCTCTGCAGGCACATTTGCAGCGTAACCCCACTGTTTCTCTCCCGTTCCATGTAACAAATGCAAGTAACTCTAACCAACTATTAACTTTTTATGTATAGGTCATGCAAGAATTTTCTTTTGTGATAGGTGAGAGAAGATCTTGTCAAGTTGCAAGAGTTAAAATATGGTGGGATCAGAGTGTGGGAGAAAGTCTCTAGGGCTGTCCCCTCCCCCAAAATGCCATGCTTCAAAGAACACTATTCCACAGCAGCCTAATATATCTCTTCTAAACAAGTAGCCTTGTACATTGCATACATCCCTTGTCATATGTGATATGGGAGTCCCTCCCCTGAACTAAGAATACTTGAGTGGTCTGAATGTAGATATGTTACCACCATTTTTAGATGTATACGCTTCTGGTACATTGAGATACTGCAGATATTTGCATTGAAGTATA
>VZZY01013974.1:0-40388 GCA_013400335.1 Eurystomus gularis | reverse complement strand
AAAAAAAAAAAAAAAGTACCTTTTAATTTAACGGTAACCTTTTCTTTAACAAGAGCTTTTTCTTAACTACATTGGCTCATATGTTAATTTCCTTCACTATCCTTTTTCTGACACCGGCCAGCATAGCAAACTCCAGAAGGCAGTGGCTGAAATCCTGCTGCCGGTTACAATGAGAACTTGCCTTTTTTCTTTCTCAGAAAAACTATGCAGAATTTACAAATAGTTGCAGTCTAACACTCACCTATACCCACATACTGTTTTAAAAGAAACGTGGATGCCATTCTAATTTTTGCTGCTGGAGGCCAGCTTCACTTTTTCCTCTCAGTCCTTTTCAATCTTAAAGACAATAAAAGGTGATGAAAAAGCCTTTGTGGTGAGTTCCAAGACGGCAATATATCCCCGAGGCAATGTGGTTAGCGCAAAACCAAGAAGAGCTTTTAATTCTGTAGATCTAATCCAATCCCTTCAGTAAGTGAGCACAAGCCTGTTAAAAACTCATCTTTTAAAAAAAAATAATTAAATTATTTTTTTTTAAAAAAGTGGTTTGTTTTGGTTTTGCCCAACAACCCTCCACGTGAATAAAATCACCGAGAACCCAAGCGTGATTCCCCACCCTCTCTCTGCCCCTGGGGCGGGCCGGGGGGAGCGGAGTGGATGAAGAAGGCGTCAGTCAGGGGCAGGGCGAGGCCGGGGCCGGGGGTGGCGGTCCCCGCCCGGCAGCGGGGCTCCACTTGCGGGAGAGCGGCGGCAGCAGCAGCAGTAGCATCATGCGGGCGGCCGGTGGGGTAAGAGGCGGCTGGTTTGGGTGGACGGGGGGGAAGGCACCTGCTTCTTTCTAGGGCGGGAGGGTTGCCTCCCGCGTCAGCCGCTTCAACGGCATGGGAGCCCGGGAAGCGGCGGTCCCCTCGGCTCTTCGGTCCATCTGTCTCTCTCTAGGACGTGGCGAGCATCCTCTGCCTGCTTTCCGCGGCGGCCGCGCTGGATTTCACGTACCACCACAGCGAGGAGCTGGAGGCGTACCTGAAAACGGTTCATGCCGCCTACCCCTCCCTCACCCACTTGCACAGCATCGGGCGCTCGGTGGAAGGTAGGGAGGGGTGGTGGGATTGCTGTTGTTTAAAAGAAAAAAGGGGGGGAAGGAGAGGAGGGAGGGACACGCGTGGGTTGAGGTGGCGGCGGGGCTGCGCTGATGGCAAGCGCCGGGTGCTCTTCTGCTTCAGTCGCTGTCAACTTGCCTCTGCCTCTTGCTTGAGCGCGGGTAACAAACTCTAAAGGCACGTGTGGCGCTTCAGCTGGGGTAAAAGTCCTTGGAAACCTACAAGTGGCGATTTCAGGAGCAGGGCTGGTCTCTAAAGACCGTAAAAATGTCTGGTGCCCCCGTTTGTGCCCGTTCTAGGTGGAGTTGTAGTAAGAATGTGGGAGTTGTGACTTGTGGCTATGTTAAAAGTACCTTCTCTTTTGGCTTTACCTATTATTCCAGTGAGTGTGGACTGACTGGAGAAAAGGTCTCAAATTCCATGCTTTAAATGAAGAATGGAATTTTAGTCTTAAACCCTACAGGAAAATACACTGAAATAAATAATCACCTTTCTGGCCTTATATAGTTACTTGAATTTATCTCTCTATGATTGGTTCTCTCTAACAATAAACTTATAGAGGAAAAAAAAAAAGAGAACTTTTTTTCATTTACTTGGAGAGATGAAGAAATCTAGTGTTTGTTAGTGTATAAAGTACATCTGCCTACTTTTAAGCAAAAAAAAACTTAAGTAAATTTCAGAAGATTAAATTGCTATGAAAAAGTTATAAAGCTAGATAGAAAAGTTCGTTCCTTGGAAACATCATCTGTTCCTCTAGTCCCATTTCATACCACTGCAAGGAGACATTTGAGGCACCTCTTAACAAATCTATGCTTCTGTTTAAAAAAAATTTCTACAACCCTCTGGTTAGATTATCATGAACTAGTAGTTTCTTTTCATACCTCCTTCCTTGTGTTACTGTGTATGTCTTTGAATCTTCCAAATATACTTTTATTTCTCTGGGGTGTAACTTTTGGTTGAAAAGATCTGGGTTGAAAGGGCTCTGTTTCAGTGAGGTATCAAACAGCTGTCATGTTGCTATGGATATGTGATCTTGTCTCTGTGCATGTCTTTAGAAAGTCTCGTGGGAAGGCTCAAACTAGACAAGCAATCTTAAAGCTGTTTAAGCTGTGTTCTTGGTCTCATCAAAGGCAGAATCATATTGGATTATGTTATCCACCCACTCAAGAGAAGGCAAGTCCCTTTAAGTACAGCTCCCCCCAAGTACAGCTCCCCCCAGTACATACTTCTGATTAACCACGTCTTTATTTTCCTACCTTGAGGGGACCTAGCTAACATTTTAATGGTAGGACTAGATTCTAATTTCTCTGGCGTGAGCTCTTCTGGCTTATCTTTGTGCAGACAGGACAAAACCTTTCATCTAACCTGGAGAGATTACAGTTTTGGCTTTTGCATATCTAGGCATCTGAAAGCTGATAACATGAAGTGTTCAACTTGTCTGAGTTTCATTAGCATGAAAACTGCAAGCACATCATCTCTTGGTTGTGATTGAGCAATGCACTGAAACTTCGTTCAGGCTTTGGTATATAGCCTTCTGCTTTGCCAAACTGCGTGAGAAAAGAGAATTATGTGGGCTCTCCCTTGTTTTGCCAACTACACATTGTGATTCACCAAAAGGTGATCACTTATGCTTTTTTGCATGTCCTGTGTGCCTGCGCTATTCCTCCGAATGGAGTATGTGGGCAGTGGAAACTTACTTAGTGCCATAGAAAGCAGAATGGGAGTGAAAAATGTTCAGTAGTTCTCTACTCTTTTTGTTTGTTTATTTTTTAAAATGTTAAGAGAAATGTGCCTTTAGACTCCCTTGGAATATGGTAGAGGATGCAACTGAATTAGAGTCTCTGGTTTTTTTTTTTTTATTTGTTTGTGTTACACCCCCCCTACCCCATACTAAAACTAAAAGTTTTGTGACAACAGCGGTTATATAAACGTTATGAAAGTGGAGCTTCAATTTTAGTCAACTGGCTGAAGTTCTATTCCTCTTTTCTTAGATAAACTGACCAAAACAAGAATGTATGTATGCGCATGCACGTGTGCTTACTTGTGTGGGTTCACTAATGTGTTGTCTCACTACCCACTGGCTAAATTGTGATAGCAAAATATATTTATTGATTACAAGAAACAGAAATTAATTTAAAATACTATAAAATTGATCTCAATGTAGTAAGCTTTTCTATTGAGCTGTTGACATTCCTGACAGGGAAATTGTTGATAATGAATACAAAATTGTATGAATCGGAGTGGTGGCTATAAAGTCACCAGATACAGTTTTACTGTTACCATGGATGGCTATTGTTCCCCTGCTATTCTTAAATCTAATCTAGGATTTACTTTTATTTTATCTAGTAATCTAGTGTTATGTACTGCCATCTAGACTCAGATTAAGAAGGACGTGAAGTAAAGGCTTGACCTTTTGTTGGCACTTACAGACCCAGAGCTCTGTGAGGTTATAGAAGCCACTCTTAGAAGCCCAAAGGTGGAGGGTGATAGGGACCTGTGTATTACCACTTCAGAAAGTGATTGCGTGTAGTTCTTTAGCAGAAATATCTTAAACACTCTTCATATCAGAAGCTTCACATGCTCCAGGCAGATTGTAAAGTAATTTGGGTCTGGAGACCATCTAGTCTGAGCTCCTGTTCAAAGCAGGGCGAGCTTGAAAGATAGATTATGATGCTCAGGATCCTCTCCACCCAAGTTTTGAATATCTACAAGGGTGGAGACTCTACAGGGTCTCCGGGTTCCTGATCCGGTGCTCAACTACATGTGTTGTGGAAATGTATTTTCTTGCGCTCAGTTAGAACTTCCCTTGCTGTGAGTTGTTACCCACCCTTTTTCTGTGCACTTCTGTCTTATCTATATCATCACTTTAGGTAGTGGAAGGTTGTAGCTGTATGATCCTCCAAGCTAAACAAACCGACCTGCTTCAGCCTCTCCACAGCTGTAGGGTGGTCATCTTGGTGGCCCTCTGCTGGACTTCCTCTGGTGTGGTGGTGTCCCTCTTGTGCTAGGGAACCCATAGCTGGACACAGTACTGCAGATGTAGCTTTACTAATGACAAGTGGAGGAGAGTCATTATTTCCTTCAGAATGCTGCCTTATGTTTTTGTTGATGCAGCCCAGCATACAGGCTGCTTTTTCTGCTGCAAGAGCGCACTACTGAGTCATGTTTGTCTTGTCCACCTGGACGTTCCTTCTCCATCCTGCAACCCCTATTGCAGACCTACAACCTAGCCAGTCTGCAGCCTGTATGAGTATGGGGTTATCTTCTTCAGTTGATAATCCCAGTGTGGGTTTCTTCCATTTCAGATGCAGGACTTCGCATTTGCTTTTGTCAAACTTCGTAAGTTTTCTGCTGAGAATTTTTCTTGGCTTGTCAAGGCCCCTATGAATGGTGGCCCTAATGAAGATGCTAAACAGTTTCAGCTTCAATATTGACCCTTGAGGAATGCTGCTTGTAATTTGCTGCCAATTGAGCCACCAACTGCTCAGTCCAGCCAACTTCTGACCACTTGGTGGTCTACTCATTTAATCCATATGTTTCCGGTTTGTTTACAAAGATGCTGCGAAGGTGACCGAGCACTGGAAAAGGGAGGTTGTGGAGTCTCCATCCTTGGAGATATTCAAAAGTCACCTGGACACAGTCCTCAGCAGCTGGCTGTAGGTGGCCCTGTTTGAAGCAGGGTGAAGGGAGTTGGAACAGGTGACTTTCAGAGACATCTTCCCACAGATTCTGTGCTTCTGTTGAAAGCCTTGCTGAAGTCAAGGCTAAAGAAATAGAGTGCATTCCTTTCTCCTACTAAGCCAACCATTTCTGTGTAAAAGGTCAGCAGTCAAGTATAATTTGTCATGGATAAGTTTGAGGCGAGACAGTGTGTATATTTGATGTTTGTAGACCATAACAGCAATGTACACAACAGAACCAGTACCAAGAGTGTCACTGTAAAACAAACTAAAAGATGCCAAATCTGTTTTGCAGTCATTTTTATAGCCAGTTGGAAATTCATTGCCCCTCTGCCAGGTTGTTCAGGACACCTCTGCTAGAACACTGGGAAGCATGTGTTCTAGAGTGCTGGAGCAAGTCCAGAGGAGGGCAATGAAGCTGGTGAGGGGTCTGGAAAGCATGTCTTATGAAGAGTGACTGAGGGAACTGGGGCTCTTCAGTCTGGAGAAGAGGAGACTGAGAGGAGCCCTTATTGTTCTCTACAACTACCTGAAAGGAGGTTGTAGTGAGGCTGGTGTTGGTCTCTTCTTCCAAATTACTAATGATAGAACGAGAGGAAATGGCCTCAAGTTGAGTCAGGGGAGGTTTAGATTAGATATTAGGAAGAAATTCTTTACTGAGAGAGTGGTTGGGCGCTGGAACAGACTGCCCAGGGAGGTGGTGGAGTCGTCATCCCTGGAGGTATTTAAAAAACTAGTAGATGTAGCACTTGAGGCTATGGTCTAGTGGTTAGAGAGATGTTAGGATGAAGGTTGGACTTGATGATCCTGGTGGTCCTTTCCAACCATAATGATTCTATGATTCTAGACTGGCAACGGCCTGTTCAGTCTCCAGGTCTGTACATTTGGAAGCTGTGATATTTAATTATGCATCTCGTCTGCTAAGCTATTATCCTTAAACAAGGGGAGAAGGGGATGTTAAAGACATCAGCCCAATGGCTGACAAAACTGAGTGTTTTCTGCTTGGCCTGATTCAGTACATAACCTCAAATACCTCAAGATTTGTAGGTCATTAGTATGTTTGTGAGAGACCTGATACGTTCTTATAAGCAGGTAGGCAGAGATGTGTGATTGGCCAGAAAAGACCTTGATTCTTTTATTTTGTTTCAGATGTGTTGTTGAAAAAGCTTGTAAAAGATATTTGGTGGGAGCTCTGTTTTCTAATACACACAATATTCAACCTCAGTACTATATGTGCGCTCTCTAATAATAGAGGAGGCTGCAGAGCTGCGTCAGCCTGGAGAATGGGACCTGGTGTAATCGCATTAACCTGTCCTGCCTAATACCACCCCAGTGAGAAACAGACTGACTCTTCAGCAAGCTAATCTTAGTGTGTGTTATCAAAAAGAAAATATTTGATGTATGTGTATGATCTGTGGCTTTTCATTGCTCAAGGTACAGTGCTGTTATTCTTATTTGGAAAGAAAATGAGGGTGGTGAGAAGCAGGCTTAAAGATTCTAATAGAAAGACATAATGACCTGAGCTGAGTGGGTTTTGTAGTAGATCCACACTCCTTAAAAAGTATTTTCAGATGCTCTCCGGATTTAGATAAAGTGATAGCATGCCAATTACAGCTGGTTTTAGATCTAGCTTTTCTGGAGGCTGGTCTGCATTTTTAGAATTCCAGTCAAATTGGTACAGCTGTAAACATCATCCTTAAGCCAGTTCCTGTTCACTGAGCAAAAAAAGTTGTATATGGTTAAAGTACCTCAGTCTTTAGAGAAGAGCTTCAAAGTTGACTTAGTAGATTAACATCTCCTTGGCAGATTCTATCATTGGAGAGACAGAATAAAACAAAAAGAACTAACCAGATTTTTATTGTGGTTTCATTAGAAATTTTCAGAAATACTTTCTTGCAAAAGAGCTGTCCTGAAAGCTCTTTTAGGTGAGAACTATGTGGTTTAATCCTCCTATTCTGCTGCTTAATATTCAATTGCTCTCTCTGTTGCCCTTGAACTGGCACATTCCATCTATTAATCTTAAGCACTTTGCTACCTTTCACTAGTCCACACAAAAAAATAAATCTCACTTATTGGCATTCTGCTACTTCTGCTCTATAAACAGAGAGGCTGAAGCACTCAGGGAGTGTGTATGTTTGGTTTTTAAAGTTCATACAGGACTTTCATATGGCTGCGTGCATAGAGGATATTACGTACTACAGGGAAGGTGTAGTCAGCAGGGCTCCCAGCAGGCCACGTTTCTCGGTGGCTCAGGCAAGGTGCCTCTTGGAGCTCATCATGTCTCCTTCCTGCCTGCATTTATGGTTTCTATTCTCAGAGAACAGAGAGGAATGGCGCGTGCCCAGGTTTCCATCAGCTAAGGCACTGTGACTTCAGCAGAAGGGCCAGTTGAAGATTAGGACTCAGATAGGAAGTGTGTTCTTGCCTGGTAACAGGGTTAATGGAGAACCTAGGCAATTAACCTGTCCCTGACATCATCTGTACAAACATCAATGGAATGTGTGCCCAAGATATGTCAGGCATCAGTTTAAATCTCCTGAATGTTCTGATACAGCATGATCGATATCTTTAGGCATTTACGGGAGGCTATTGAACAGGGGAGTGCTAACTTCGGGCTCATTGCACTCCAGTGAAAATATTTAATAATAAAAGACCAGGTATTGTATTTTCTGGTGTGTATATTGAGAGTTTGTGTATGTAGCTGAAAAAATGGTGTCTACCTGGGGAGAATTAGGAACTTATTTTCAGACATCTCCTGTAATATAGTATGGAAGGAGCCTGGGTTAGTACCATCAATAGTAAAACGCACAGAAAATTTTATTGAATTCACATTAGAAACACTTATGCTTTTACTTTTTAAAAATTACTACAAAACAAGTTTTTCTGCTGGAGAGAACAAAATGGAAATATGTATCCATAAAATGTTTGTGTTCTACTGGAATTGTTCTTACCAGGTTAGTTTCAAGGGTCCTGGCACTCTACAAAAATAGAATGAGAAGGTTATACATAGCCCAGTGTACCTGGAGAAAAGTTTCTTGGCATTACCTATTATTAAACATTTGTACAAAATAAATGGAGTGCCAGTGTATTTAAAAAGAAGGAAGGAAAAAAAGTGATAAAGGAGACCTTTTTTGACTTGAAAATGAACGAATTGTCTAGAGGGAAATCCACAAGGTATGTGAAGTCTTTGAGAATACTGCAAATTTCTTTTCTGTGGTTACCTGATGTGAGATATGTCTGTGGAGAAGAGCGTTAACTTTGAGGTGTTCCATTGAAATGACTGTTGCAGATGGCTTTCCTCATGTCTACAATCCTTGATAATGTTCCCCCACCCCTTCCCTCCTCCTCATCTCCCACCCCACAAATCTCCTTAGTACTGTGAATTACAGGCTCAAAGTGCAAGCATGGCGTGTGTAGATAATATAAGCATTGAGCTTTTCAGTGTTCATTTTTAGTAACAAGAATGAATGAGGCATTTCCCACTCTGAGGGCCTCATGTAAAGCATACTAATGTCATTTGGCTCAAGTCCAGAGTTTCATTTAAGAATGGGCATTCTAAAACTTGTGATAGTTAAACTTTTACCTGTTCTCACCTGCTTCTCTTCTGAAAATTTTTTTCCCCTTACGTATGTGCCACTTGCTCTTCTTGGCCTCTTGATTCATAACTATCTTTGTTCTAGTCATTGTCAGTACTTGTGGCATATAAATGTTATGTGACTCTAAGCAGGTTTATATGTTCACTTTATTAATGAAAGAGTGTTTGGGTTCATGGATGGGCTTGATCTTAACAGCCCTGTAAACTCTGTTTGCAGCCTGTTATGTGAGCCATTGTGATGGGAAGGGGGAGGGAAAAAACAGGAGGAGGAGGACTAGCTCCTTCAGGGTTTATCTAGTCAAGGCTAAACTATGACTTTAAAAACAAGAAGTATTAGCCTGTATTTTTAAAAATCTTCAGCTTCCAACTGAGCTTTACTCTAAGCCATGTGTTTAAATAGAACCCACCATTACTGAATTAGCTTTAACTTCTAAGTCCATTTGTCCTAATGGAAGCTAAAAAGTCTTCAAATGTTGATGTGGTTTCATATTCCATCTGACTGCATCCTGTAGTAATTTAGTTACCAGAATTAGTTTAAGTGTGAATAGAATTAGTTTAAATGGGAATACTGTGTATGTCTACTTATAGAAGAAAAGCCATAGGACTTCTACCTTCTGCAATAGTAGTTTGACTGCTGTAATGTGACACGGGTAATTTGTGTGCAGTCTTCCGACAACCAAGTACTAAGATTTTGCCTGATGATAACATGACTTCCATTGCTTTCCTATCAGTATGACTGTGCTTTTAATGGAAATAATTAGTCAAAAGTACATAGCTTGGTCAGGGTCAGATTCCTAAAAGATTGGTAAGTAAAGATGGTACTCTTGGAGATGCAGTCACTGACTCTCTCTGCATGTTCCTATTCTATTGCAGTGAAAGTAAAATAATTTGCTTAAATCTTCTCTTCTTTATGCTTGCTGTGAATTGGTCAATCATCTTTGTCCTGCCTTCCATGCTATCTCCTACACCTAAAAATAGTGATGAAAGTTTGTGTATGTATTTGTTGTGCAGTTTTCCTTTACATACATGCATGCACACACACAAATGAGACTTAAATACAGTTCTTGCAGAAAATCTTGTGGGAAGGTGTATTTTGGTTTTTTTCCTCTCTGAAACCTGCTATATCAGAGATTCTTGTCCCAGCCTAAAAATTTTTTTTTCTAGCAACTTTTTGAAGGGAACTCATCCTAGCAACACAGATCAAACAATTCTTCTCGTATAAACTGTTATCTAGTACCGGAATCCTTATGCTGTAACTTTGCAATGGGAAAAAGTGATCTATTTAGAAATAGGGCATGGTTCCTATGAGCAGCACTTATTTAAAACCCGTGTGGGAAGAATCTCTGCTCTCATGCCTCCTCTCTACCACTTGCTTTGCAGTTGTCTGGTTGCAGCATGTATTTGTCAAACTTTTCTTTGGAGCAGTAAATGTCTTAAGCCGGCAGCCATCCTGTTTTCCCTCTGCAAGACTTTGCAGCTTTCCATGTTTCTTTAGAAGTAGACAGAATTGACAACTGGGTATTGTAATTCATACCAGTGAGGTGAGCAAAGCTGGGGAGCTTGTGTAACATAGAATTGGCAACTGCAGCTGGTAAGTGCAGTTTGATTCTTCTCACTCTCCATGTCCTTTAGCTGGTGTTGAGAAAGTAATTACGGAGAAAATAGCTTTTAAAATACCAACGAAGTACAAAACCACAGATTTCATGATCCTAAGAACAGTGCACAATGGACAGATAAATTACTGGGGCTTTTTCCTTTCTCTTGTAGGATTCTGTTTTTTGGAGTAGTGTACATAAATTTTTTGCCATGTAAATAAGAGTTGTGATCTTGAAACATGGCTTCTTATCCATGGCTCATAACTATACTAACAACTTACGGTCTGCTGATTGCAAGGGACAAATTAAACCTCTTTTCTAAAATCAAGTTGTTTTATTTTTTATATGTAACTCAGTGTTGACTTACACTGCTCCTAAACAAATATTCACTTCCTCAGACTGCTGTTCTTCAGATGCTATAGAATAGCACAAGAAGAGAGAGATTCTCCAATAAATTAAAATAAAGAGAAAACATAACCATTTAGCAAGAGATGACCTTCAGTTAAAGGTCTTCCACCGCCAGATTAGGTCTCTCTATTAGCCTGTCACAGCCTGCATTGCTGGTCTTTGGGTTATGCTCCAGGGCCTATATTTCCCTAGAAACAGGGAAAATTGCATGAATATTGATGTTAATGATCAGTGATATGGGCTGAATTGCCCTTTCAGTGCAACGTTAATTTTTAAACAAATTATAATCACAGACTTATTTAAAAAGAAATAAAACTCTTATCCTATGATGGTCAATCTGTATGCATTCTCCTCTTACCTGAGGGAGAGTACAGTAACACATCCCTCCTACTCCATTTAAGGGGATGAGGCTTTTTAGTGGAAAATTGTTTCAAGTAGCTTTTCAGTCACATCCCACAGAAGAAGGGCAGTGTACCTTGCATCCCTTCAGGACAGCCTTTCTGCCTAGGACCTCTGGCTGTAGATCCTTAGAGCTACCAGTGTTGCTGCTTCTCAGGACTACCTAATTGAAGCTTTACTGTATGTAGCTATGGTATGGTGTATTATGTTCAGCTAGTTAACATACGTACAAATGGAGACCTACTCATAATACATTAATTACTTGAGAGGCAAGGTGTGACTTCTTACCCTCAAGCATTTGTTCCTTGGGCAGTTTTTCCATGGGCTATTTTGCATAGAGGGGAGATCTAGATTTTTTCTTTCTTTTTTTTTTTTAAGGCTGCATTTGTTCTTTGGATGAAAGCTGTATGTGCACATGACCCCTACTTCTGCTTTCGGAACTTTTTATAAATTGGGTAGCTACTGGAGATGGAAACAAAGGTAGAGGGCTGGCTGTCGCTTTCTTCCTTTCCCAGCTGACATACTGTCTTTCCTGCAAACTGCTCCACTTTTAGCACAGTAACTCTTATCATCTATACAGTGGTTCAGATGTGAGGACAAGGTGAGAGTATGCTTCTAAGCAGATGATTCTGCAGCTTGATGTCTAGGGCTTACTCATTGTTATGGGAAAGGTCAGCTCATGGCAGTTGGCGTTATTTAATTAAATGATGGTAGCTGCCATGTAACACGCTGAGCTCACAGTGGATTTAGGACAGTTAAGTTACATTTCCTGTTTGTTCCTAGCCAGTGTGGTTTATATCCATGGCTCTTGCAGTTACCTCGGGCATTTAAGCAGAGCTTGAGCAGGTCTGTAAAAGTAACATTTATCCTAGAGCTAAAATAAAAGCAAACTGTGCTCTCAATAAGAAATATAGCCCTACTTTGTCAGTTCAAAAGTTCAGTCTGGTTCAGTATTCTTTTTTCCAAGAACAGCAAGAGAAAAGTCTAGGAATAGGATATACAGAACAACACTTACCCCGTATGCACTTCTAGCAATGTGCAACCTGGCTGTTTCTGACAAAGGAAATTGTATTTCCTAATTGTGGTGGACCTAAAGTAGGTTAAAGTACAAAGCTTGCTTTGATGCACAATTACATTGGGCTGATCTCAAGATCCAAGAGGAAACAAAGGCCACCAGAACATGTTTCTCGAAGAGACAAAGGACAGAGTTATGCTGTGGTTAGTAACACTACCTAAATTTTAGTTCCTTGTAGTGTCTGTTGCCTTTTCATGAAAGGCAGTCTCTAATGTTTCTAAGGAGACATTTTGTAACCCATTTTGAGAGAGGATCTGGAAGCAACTGGTCAAACTAATGTAGCATGTACACTGAACCAGGAACAGATGATGATGATAAGGACAAGATGATTTTACAAAAATTAGTCTATACTGTGTTTTTTGTCTCCTCCAGACAGTAAAAAGAAAGGAGATGGGAGTGGTGAGGGGAAGCTGCTCATTGTCCGGAATGTAGGACTCTGCTTGCCAGTGTTGATATTTGTATTGTTAGGAGCTTCCTATTTTTTGAGCAAAAAAATGTCTGGGATCTGCCAGGGATGTTTATAGAATATGCACAGGAAGTCTCTTGATGAGAGAGAACTTCAATGCACTAAAACCCTCAAAGTGCACCAGTAACTTCTCAGCCATGTAGGAGCAACATCATGTAGTCTCCACCCAGTTTTCTACTTACTCCCTTGTCTGCAAATGGCAGGAATAGTTTAGGCCTCCTCTGCCTCTGGTGGTAAAAGGGTAGGCCAAATAAAACTGTTGAACCTGGAGAAATTGCACTTAAAACCAACCATCCCCACTCCTTGTGTCTGGCTTGCGTCACAATCTGCTCATGATGATCCAACAGTAGTACTGTGAATAACTGAGTATAAACTAGAGATACAGTATAGGTTTTTCTGAACAGAGACAGCTGCCTTTTTTGGCTGATGACTTAAAGGTACCCTTTGGGGATATAATTTTTTTTATATTACTTACCATAATCTGGAATATCAGGTATTTGTTCATGTTTGTAAGGCTACTTCTGCAATGCTACTACATCAGTCATTCTGATTAAACATTTTAGTTATATAAATAATGTGTTGGTAACTCATTCTGTTAGAATCTGAATTGAGCCATGTGTGCTGTTGGGCAGCTCCCTTGAGGAACACCACTTCCAAAGTAGCTTTTGATTTTCCAGCTTGAATTGGTGATGGCAAATCAGAGTACCACAGGACAAGGGTGCTGCTGGTGCTTGCTTAGCAAAAGGGAATTGTTCATCAAGTCCTTTGTTAGCTGTGGTAGCGTTTTGCCAGAAGACAGTGTTGCCCCACTGTTATCATGGAGAAACTGACACTTTGTCTTCATATGGAAGCTTGGAGGTACACTACCGGGTTTTATATGCATTTAATGCCTTTGTATTTCCATCTTTTTTTGCCTACATATGTGCACATCAGCGGCAATTGTACTCCTGTGTCACACACTGACAGTACTGAGCTTTGCAGGGGAATACAAATACAGAACAGAAAAAAGACAGAGGAATGGTTTGCTAGTGCATGAGCAGATTTACCACTAGTGTCATTTAAAAGTTAGAAGTGATAAAGCCAGGATTTCTTCTCTCTCTTCCTGCAAGATAAGGAACTTTATGTAGTGATTAAGTATAGTTTGACTTAGTTTCAGAAAATAGTTGTCAGATGCAGCTGGGAAGGTACCCTGACATAGTTCTGTGATGAAAAAAAAAACTGTAAAGATGCCTTAGTTATCCTGCATGGTAACAATTAACCTAGACTTACACTGGTATTACAGGTAGCCAGGAAGGATGCAGTATCCCAAGGCATTGCAGAATATGTTGCTAAATGCAGTTAGGGAAATGTTTCCAGTATTAGTATGCATCATTAAAGTGGATTAAAGATTGTATGAGAGATAATGTGGGAATTGTGGTATATCTGCAGAAGAATTTATCAAGGAGTGACTTCTTTTGTCATCCTGTCTCCCCGCAATATTTTGTATAAGTAATACAGAGGATTGTTTGCAACATTTCTCTTTCTTCTGTCAAACCCTAATTATGTAATGGTTGCTTTTGCAGTGGAAGCTGTTATAAGAATCAGCTGGTACGTTTATGTCACTACGGTTACTTGATGTTCTCATCCTAGAGTCTAGGCTGAAGCTTTTCTGCTTATATTGGAATTGAGGAGGATTGATACAAGCTATGCCTAAGGCATAACCACCATCCTCTTACATTCTCATTGAACAGAACCTTGTCTGTCTGGTGCCCCTTTTTATTTTGCACTGCTTTGACTGTACACTTTGGGGGTCAGAAATACATTTTTAAAGTTTGTGTGGAGTATGGTAGAATGAAGCCCTGATAGGGAGAGTTCTCAGGACTGCTGAAATACCAGTACTCAATAACAATCTGAAGAATAATCAAAGCTTTTAAGTTGTTTGCACTTTAACTTCTCTATCTTTTCTCACTATTAAGGTGATCTTCCTTACAGCTTAGGGCCACAACTTTCTGGGTAATATGCAAACCACCTTAATGACATGCTACTTGGCCTGTAGAGTTTATTGCCAAACATGGCATAAGTAAAAATTAGTAAGTTTTAAGGAAGAGGATATGAAATACAAAGAGAAATAAATTGTTGTGGCTTGTATCAAATCTCAATAGTATATTTTTGGAGGTCATACTTTGATTTAGTATAATGTCATGTTGTCTTTTTTCATCATCTAGCTTTGTGTTTTATGGGTAACATAGAAGGATCCAAGTAGATTCATATCAAAGGCTTGGATTTGGGCATCTAAAAATTCTGTTTCCTAGCCAGTGTCAGAGCAAGTTTTGTATGTGCTATGTTCAGTGCTATTCCAATAAGTATTCGTTCAGATCTGGAGCCAGAGTAAACCATTTTCAACACACATCTAGGCTGTTCTGTGGTTGTTTCTATGAATAAATTATTCTTGGACATTGCATTCTAATGAGAGTCAATCTTTCTTCTTCTTCTCCACAGTCTTATGACTTTCTAGGTAGGGACTGCCTCAATGTGGATCAGCATTACTGTAGCTCCCTCCCATGAAGTCAGTGTGCAACACATGGCCAGCCCAGGAGGACTGTAGTCAACTTTTTGTTTTATCTGGGTCAAAGTAAACCTCCATGCAAACTCTTGGAACAGTAGCTCAGCCTGAGTGGAACTGACAGTGGGTCTGGTGTGTTGCCCAGTCATTTAACTTCATTTCCTAGCCATAACTTTCTTTGAAACAGCAACAGTTCTTCGTCATAAATGAAGGTGTAAAGAACAAAGGGAAGAAAAGTAGAAAAATATTTCAAAACAAACCAGGGAGCGCAATCCAGATTGAAATATCTACAAATGATTCGGTTTCTCTCCCACTAGATCTAGGGATCAAATTCAATTCTCCATCTTAATTCCCAGTTTTCATAGATCTGGTTAGAAAACTGACACTTTGCCATGAACAGTGGCTTTGCTAGAAAAGTCACAAAAAAAAGACTGCACGTTCCCCTTGAAGAGTGATCTGGGCTCTGTTCCAATAATCTTTCTGTGTCTCAGGACAAGTAATGTTAGAAAGACATGTTTGTCTTGATTACTTGAAATACAGTTCACTGATTAGTTTAAGTCGGTTCTAGTTTGGCAGTGAGAAAGTTTTGTTTTGTTTTTTTACATACCTTCAGTTGATTCAAAGCATGGGAGGTAGCTTAGCTGTTCACATCAGGTAAAAAACAGTGTTATCTAGGCTTTACTGATTAAAGGAGACTGAATCAGGATGCTGAATCTTTTTATATGCGGTAAATTACTGCAGTACAGAAAGAAATCTTACATCATCCCTCATAGGTGCACTATCCAGTACTGCAGGCTGAGCAGACCCAGGAATTTATTTTAATTGTTAATGGTAGGTCTAATACTTCTCACAAGCTGGAAATGCCAGCTTGGAAATGGTGTCTCAGTTCATGGGAGTGTTTATTATTGAGATGACCCTCACACAAACTATAAACAGGCTAAACACTAATGCTGGAAACACCAATTTAAATCAGTACTTAGTGCTAGTCTATACTTAGCTCTTCATTGTGTTTCCCAGGAGTGCAATTTCAGTGATAGCAGCTGGAACGAGCACTGCTGATGGCAAGTCACTGGAAATCTTTTTAAAATCTGAAATCAGAAAGTATTTGTAGAAAGTATTAAATGACAGGAGTAACTATAGCATTTTAGCTGTACTTGGACTAATTTTGCTTTATTATATAGTATTGAATCGGTGCTAATGTTGCTACGGGGAAGTGGCTAAAGAATATGGCATTGTTCTACATTGGCTCACGAGATGCTCAAAGAAGTCTGTATGCAATGGATGTGGATGTCATCATTGCTAGTAGTTGGATCTGAAATAGCCTTTGTGGTCAGTTCTGGGCCCCTCACTACATTGAAATGCTGGAGCATGTCCAAAGAAGAGCAATGAAGCTGTTGAAGGGTCTGGAGCACAAGTCTTACGAGGAGCGTCTTGGAGAACTGGGGTTGTTTAGCCTGGAGAAAAGGAGGCTCAGGGGTGACCTCATTGCTCTCTACAACCACCTGAAAAGAGGTTGTAGAGAGGTGGGGTTCAGTCTGTTCTCCTATGGAACAAGTGATAGGACAAGGAGAATTGTCCTCAAATTGTGCCAGGGGAGGTTTAGGTTGGATATTATGAAAAATTTCTTCACTGCAAGGGTTGCCAAGCACTGGAACAGGCTGCCCACGGAGGTGGTAGAGTCACCATCCCTGGAGGTATTTAAATGATGTGTAGATGTGGTGCTGAGGGATATGCTTTAGTGGTGACCTGTCAGTGCTGGGTTAATGATTGGACTTGATGATATTGAAGGTCACTTCCAACCAGAATGATTCTATGACCTGCTTCCTTTCAAATAAAACAAGGGCTAATCTTAATGTCTGGCTATTGGTGAGATAAGATGCTTCATGTTCTAGCGACTACAATACTGTTTGGCTGCTGTGATTGTTGGTTATTTTATATATTAGATGACAATTATGTACAGAAAGGTAATACAAATATAGTAAATATATTGTTTAGCTTAATGCACATCAGGACAAACAATCTTGCCCTCCAGGTTGCTGTTTTGTGCTTGTGTAGGAAATCATCAAGGATTTGAGGAAGCTCAAGCTTTTAATCAGCACTTATTTAACTTGCTCTGAAAGGGCTTTTTACACATCATTCAGTGAACCCCTGGGCTCTGAGATATTCTGAAGCCCTGTCTGCGTGGTTGATACTCACACTGACATCAGCAGTCCAAAGGATGAATGAATTTATAACCTTATAGAAAGCATATGTCTCCTCTGTAGGAAACCACATATTTTACAATTCAGCTGGATCCACCTCTATCTAGGAGAGAGCTGGGACACATCAGGTCTCCAGTATAGGTCCCTTGCTACCTTAATCTTATCATTTCACCACTATCTTTTAGATGTTGGATGTGCTCTTTGGCACTGCAGCTTGGTCTGATGAATCCCTAGCTAGGGAAGCTGCACATTGTAGGTTAGCAGCAGTCATCTTAAGTTTGGGCTGTGGCAGAAAGGCTGCAATCTCAATGGTAAACAGGTATGTTCCTCTTGGTGCAACAGCCCATGTGGCAACTGATGAGTTGGGAACCAAGGAGGGATGTCTGAAATT
The DNA here is from genome assembly GCA_013400335.1 of Eurystomus gularis. Classification (NCBI taxonomy): domain Eukaryota; kingdom Metazoa; phylum Chordata; class Aves; order Coraciiformes; family Coraciidae; genus Eurystomus; species Eurystomus gularis. The sequence continues at coordinate 22,939 of VZZY01013974.1, read as the reverse complement.
TCCTTTCAGTAGAGGGAAGGAGAACTGGACAGAATGGCTTAGAGGGCATAAGGAAAAAGAATCAAAGGAGCACTCTGGAAGGACTTCCTTGGTACTTCATTGAAGGTTGCCCTTGGATACAGTCACGGAGAGGATGATGTATTGCAGAGAGGGAAATTAAGTTGAGATTGTTGTCCATGCTTGATTATGAACAAAAATATCATGTTTTTTTTCATGACTAGGATTTTTTTCAGTTCCAAACATACTACTGCAGCAAGAATTGCCATCTGTTTTCATAGAATTGCAGGATGGCTGAGGTTGGAAGGGACCTCCTTAGGTTTTGGAGGGGAGAAAAGCTAGGGTGGTAGGGATTGGTGGCTCTTTTTCTTTCCTTTTTGAAGAAGGATGTGCTTAAAAGCTAGCCTGCCTCGTTTCTCTGCTCTGTAACTTGTCTAGACTCAGCAGAAGTCAAACTATAGTCATTTTTTAGTGAGACAATGCCTCTGCATACAACAAAGCCAAATAACTAGCTTCCTTACCAAAGCACTTACCATGAACTTATTTCTGAAAGTATGCATTGCTTGCTCACATTGTCCTTTTAATGAAAGAGTCAGTAGCAGCATCTCACAGCTTTGTGCATAACATATGGATGTGAGGGCTGAAGGCTGATGTCCTCTAGAGTGACTGTGTAGAACTAGAGGATCCTGAGACTACTCCTTGCTGAATCTGCTCTCAGTGCTGTCTTGTTGCTTCTTGATCCTAAGCCTGAGACTCTGATTCAGCCTGTTAAGTGAGAATTTAGTTTGGCAACCACTGTCTTCAGTTTTACCTGTCTTGTAGTTGTTTCAGCGCATCTCATAGTGCTCCTTCTGCCATCTTCAGGAATGGGAGGAAAAAAGTTGAAGTTACTGTAGTTGCCACAGTACTTTTGTTTTCCTTTCTAGCTATGTGCAGCTACATCATGAAAGTAATGGCTTCCACCTCTGGGAAATATATATGCTCCAGAGTTTATTTACTGCAGATTCTATGATCCACAAGAATTTAGGAAATAATGCTTTTCTAGTACTGCATATAGCAGCACCTACATTCTTCTTTCCTGTAAGTAACAGTGATGGCTGGACTCCTCTTAGACAACTCATGGGTCCCAACAAGCCCCATGGGAGAACTGGGGACAGGAAGCATGTATGCAAGGTCTGGGCATTAGCAATCTATAGGCTGTGGCTGTTATTATCAAGGAAGTGGTCCAGTTTTGTTGCTGCCATCTACTGAAACTAGAGCTTTTGACCTCATTGAGCGGAACAATGGGAAGTATAATTTTGCAGATGAGATCTGAAATGCCACAATATCACTTAATACTACTAATAAAAAAGTCTTGTTCCCTGCACCCCTCCAAATGAAGACTTCCAAAATGTATGTTCATTTATATTGTTACTTAAAATTCTGCTTCCTGTGCAGCTTTAGTCATCCTAACTAATACTCCTTCTGTAGCTTTTAATTCTTTCCATGCTGATTTTTTTAATATGTCTCTGATACAGCTCTGCCCAGTATCTCCTGTTTTTCTGAGCAGTAACTCATTAATCTGTTTAGCTTTTCTGTGTTGCCCTTAACACACACACAAAAAAAAGCTTTGTCTTTGTGATGATGAAAACTTCTGTATAGATTTCAGAAAGCCCTTATGATTTAATATTTTGGGGGGAAGAGTGTCTTGAATTTTAAATACCATTTAGTTTCTTGGTGACCTTGCTTTACAAAATCTTGCTTGCTAAACTTGATTTGAAAAATGTGTATTAAAAAAACGAAACCACAAACCTATTTTCTAGCCCTAGTTAAATGCTTTTGAAATTGCAGGGTTTGCTACACACTTGGTCAGAAAGCAAAACATATTTGTTTCTATAACCAATATAGCAATTACTCATAGTATAAAAGCCTCGCAGTCCACTTTGATATGCTATATATGGACTGACTGGGCAGCAATGAAATATGAGAATTTGTATGGTAGTCGTAGTGGCCAACTCTTATTTTGTCTTCTTTAAAGTTTGTATGATTTTGCACTTGTTTAAAAAAATGTCTTTTCCACTTCCCCTCTTAAAGGTAGAGACCTGTGGGTTCTTGTTCTGGGAAGGTTTCCAACCCATCATAAGATTGGCATTCCAGAATTCAAGTATGTTGCTAATATGCATGGGGATGAGGTACGTTTCAACTTTTGCAATGTCATTTATATGAAATATACTTATCAGGGGTTTAGAGTGAACTTCTCCCAAGCATGTGCTACTTATTCTTGAGGTTATCTCATACCTCAAAGAGGACCTAATATGTGTATATTTCTTGAGGAATTTAAAAAATATAAGTTCCCTTGTTTTGGTGGAAGGGCTTTTGGAGATCTTACATAGTGATGAAGAATCCTACAATCCTACACCTAAGACCTCCCTTAAGTAGAGCACTTTTATCTTCTCCACGTGCATAAACCCAGAGGCTTTAACTTTCCTGGCAATGAGTCAGGTGCAGTAGCTTGCTTGTACACTATTATTGCCTAGGCATGAAGTATGACTGATAGAACTCTTTAAATACATCCTAAGATTGAATAATAATTGCTGTGAAGCACCAAATAATTTATTTTAGGAGGAAAATTTCTCTTTGGAACCTTAAGCTAGGAATACCTAGATTCACCTGAGATAACACACTGAGTGCAAAACAAAAAGCAAGTTCAGGATTAATTTGCTCTGGAAAGAATGTCCGCTTATTAATGATGAAGGAGAAAATGGTGATTCTGACCCTTCCTGGTGCAGTACATTAATCTGGAACAGAAAGACTCCAAGATTCACTCATCTCTATAATCTTTTCTTGCTTTCTATTTCCCTTATTCTTTAGCTTTACCTGCTTATGTTAGTCATGTTCAGGATAACTTTAAACTACACAATATATTTTTATGCAGTCTTTGTGAACGGTAAATAATCCAACAGGGATGGCAAAATTTGTGTGTGTGTGTGTATACATATATGTGTGTGTGTGCTAGACTGTGAATTCCCCAAACTAAGAAAAGTAGATGTAGCAGGAAGCGTATCCTGTGTAAGGCGTAACGTATCACAGGCTATCGCTATTACCAATAGCGTGTGTGAGCACTTGCACGCCTACAGGCACTTGTGACATTATGTGCCAAGAATTTTCCCCAAGTTAGACCAGTTTTACCTTGTTCATCAGTGGCTATGCTCAAAGCACTGCTGGGAGTCTGCCTGCTTTGGAATTTAACTCTGTGTGGGAGGAAGCTGATTCATGGTTTCAAATGGGTACACGTGTTACTGGATGCCCAAGATGGGGTTTGCAACTCCTAAAACCTGGTGTGTGTCAGCAGGGCAGTCCAGGGTGCCTAGGAACTGAGTCTCCATATGACGGTCCCTGCAGACTGCTGAAAGGAAATGGAGACCTATGGCTAGAGATGACCCAGCTTTGGTGGGAAAGAGATGGACAGGATATGATCTCACCTAGAATGGCCTGGCTCTCAAATCCAATATTGCTGGACTGCAGGAGGCCACTCCTTCTATTGAAACTTCTGCAATGAAGCACTCCTGCCATTATCACTGCCCAGCTGGATATGCACGAGGAACTGAAACCATGGAGACACGCACTGTTTGCGTATCCATAGGGTCAGGAATTGCTGGAGATCAAGCAAGATGGATCACTGCCTAGGATCTAAATTTTTATATTAATTGAGGAAATGAGGCAAGACTTTTTTAAAGTATCTGACACTGTGTCTGAGTTCGTCTGAGCAGGGTTGATCCTTGAGCTGCCTGAGTACCACATAGCACTAAATGCTATGCTACATTCTAGCTTGTTCATTAGACCAAGCATGTACCTAGGGAAGATTCTGGAAATAGAGCTGTTCCTTCTTTTCAGGCCCTCATGATGATCTTTTACCTTATGGGGTTTTTTTTGTGTATGGATATAACACACTGTTGGTGTTTGTTTTTCCTATCTGATCATAAATGTATTTCAGATGGCAGGAAATGAATTCCTCATATAGAGAAGCATCAGAGAACTTGGATATTTTTTTCCCGTAATCTAAGATTCTCTTGGACTAGTCCCTGGGGAAAAATTCAACTACCTCTATAATATATTAAGGAGAATAAGTTTTGCACTAACTGTATGACAAGCTTCAACTCATGTTCCACAGTCTTTCATAACTTACAATTGCAGGATTATGGCTTTATCAATCTAGTTAGGTCTCCTGTGCTTCAGTGATGCTTTCCATAAATGGTACAAAATCAGGAAGGTTCTGTTATCAAGTGTTGTTTGGTGATGCTGCCCTTCTAACCTGCCGTGATCACCAAATGATGGGTTTTTTGACTCAGCTGGCTGGCTGCTTCTAAAACCTAAAAGTTGGGGGGAGCCTGAATTGTGTGTGTGCAGGCTGTTGACACATGCTGCTGGAAGAAAACCTAGCTTATTTGTAAAGCTGCCCAACAGGGAAGTTCTAATAAAATAATGTGAGTACACAATATTAAGAAGTGAGGTGGTTGTTTTGTTGTTGGGTTGGTTTGTTTTCTTTTTCAGAATGGGAAATATTTTTTTAAAGATTATTATTTTTTCTTAATACTGTATTCCATGACCAGCCAAGCTTTAAATGATTTTGTGATCACCATTGCCAAATAGCGTGAACTTTTGCCCCATATCCCCAGAGACTCAACAAAATACTTCTCCCATTCTTTGTGTGCCTGCATAAAGTTGGACACCATTTTTTAGCTGTACTTCTTGTTAAACTCAAGCCAGATTAAAACTGATAATTAGAGGTAGCTCAGTCACTTGTAGCTCTGTGAGACTTTAATCAAAATGGCACTAATGAACTGCACAAAATGCATAAGCCTGTGAAATGTTAATAAAGTCTGCACTGAGGAAGATGAGAGAAAGGTTTCCTGCTCTTCTGGGTCAGCTCTTTCTGAAGTAGGCAGCAGCCTCTCTCATTCCACGCTTGTACTCTTACTTGAAAGATCTTCTCTTCCTCCACTGTGTACAGCCACATGTTTCTCTCTGAGGAATAATTCATTACATTTAACATTGACCATAACGAAACCCTAAAACATTCCTAAGTCATAAACAGAGCAAAGCCATCACCTTTTGACCAGCAGTCCCAGTGACTTGGGTTCAATCTACACAACTGCACCATAGAATCTAATTAGAAGGCTGTTCCTAAACCATGTAGCAAGGAAACCCTTTTAAGGAAAAGCTTGTTTGAAGAAAGTGTAAACTTACCTGTGCATTTCTGCTTGTTCCCCCTACTGTATTAAGTATATGGCTTCCTTAACTTTCTGCAGCTATAGTGTAACTCAGCCATCCCAAGCCAAACTCTTTCCCAGGATAATAGTGCTGCTACCAGCCTTTTTCTCCTAAGTCATCCACTTCTGATAACTTTTCTTAGTGTAATAGTATTTTGCATCTTTAATACATGAAGCTGAGCCTGTACTAAATAGCCTGAGCTAGCTTACATGAAATCATAGAATCATAGAATGGTTTGAGTTGAAAGGGACCTTAAAGATCATCAAGTTCCACCCCCACTGCCATGAGAAGAATGTGTTTATCTTGGTGGCTTGTGATTTAAATTAAAGCAACTAGACCCTATTTCCCGTGTCATCATAAACATAGTCATACCCACAGAAGGGGTTCCTGACATATGGTGACCTATGGCTTCTGTGACTGAGAACTGGGGTAGGTTTATTTGTGATCAATATAACCAGGGCTTAAACCCAAAACAACAAACTTCTTACTCTCATTTCCAAAAAATGAGTGGAAGCTGCATTTATACTATCAAAATGCCACCATATAAACCCTCTTTTTTTATCACCAGGTTGGGCAAAAAGAGTTGTGTCCACATACTACATAACCTGCTATAAGGAGTTTTCAGCACATATTCCTATGTCCTTTGTACTGTGCAGTATAGTATGGAAGTGGTGTGGCAGGGGAAACATGTTCTAGAAAAGAGAATTAAAATTATTACACGGTAAACTATTTTCCACTTGGCTTCAGTATCAGCTCATGTGATGTAAAGAAGGTCAAAAGCATCAGAAATTTCACAATTCAAAGCAACCAAATCTATTTGCTAACAAGATACTGTAAAAAAAGCTAGAGGCTGCTGAGATCTTTTAACACAGGCAGGGCTGCTGCCTCACCCCAGTTACCCTTTTCCTTATCTTTACTCCCACTCTTCTGAGTGGGAAAAGAAAAAGCAATCCATTTCTCAGCCAGGTGAAGCCTGTGCTGAGATGCCTGAAGCATGTGGAATTTGTCCAGGTGGTGACATCTGATGCCAGTTACTAGTTCAAAAGCAGGCTTTATGTTGCCATTTCCTTCAGTGATTATCCAAGGAAATGCAATTCCTTGTCATATATGTGGTAGTTCTCGTATTTCCATAGTGGTTGCTGCTATAGAAATAAATGGATACATGCCAAGCTGTATTTGCACAGTTGCTTCAGTGCTGGTGTATTTTAGCAGAGGACAAACACAGTGGGGTGTGTCACAGCTGTGCGTAATAATTAGTGCTGTACAAGTGTTAATAAAGGAACATCTTGTAAGTGTAGCATTTAAGTGGTCAGCCAGGATGGACTATCGGTTTCTCTGCTGTAACTCCGCTTCCTTAGGCAGGGTTGTGCCTGCTATGCTCTGCTAGGTCTGTAGAGCAGTCAGGGCTGGAACAAGGAGACCAGTGGGACCTTGTTGCTCTGAAACAGGTCCTACCTGATGGTTTGGATCTTTCTTTCAACATAGTTCAACTGAAAAACCAGGCCACATTTAAGGAAATAATTTTAATCATAAAAATGGGCAGAGTCTATCCACCCATAGTCCCCTGGTGTTAGGTCTCTATCATGTGGTAACAAGTATGTTTTAAAAACAGGGCTGTAGTAAAGCATCACAGTGCAATCGGAGCTAACCTTAATCTTATAACTGGCTGCCAGTAGGTCTTCTTGAGTAAGCCCTTCAGTAGCCAAGCGGGGTGCTGACCCAGGCATGCCAGAAGTGATAGTCAGCAAGTTTAAAGGGTAATGTCCATAGCAGCAGCAGTCACGCCCTTTTCTGCAGTGTTGATCCATGCCCTGACACATGCATGCTGCTTCATCCAGAGCTTCCCCTGAGCATCACTGAAAGCCCTTCCTGCTGACTTTCTCCCTTTGGGGCACACAAGGAACCTGACAGCTGAAGGCACACAGAGAAACTTAATGTCTAATTGTATCCCTAGAGGTGGGAGAAAAGGGTTTCCTTTGCTTTTGTGTCACCCCTCATCTGAGGTACAGCAAAACAATGCACCTGGGCATCACCCTTGGGATACCGCGATTAAAACCAAATACTTACTATGTCAAAGCCCCAGAGCACATAAAGGCTGTCTGCTGTTCTCTACATCTTCATATTAGACTAGAGGCAGGTTAAGGTGTTTGTCCTTGACTTTACTGTCGGCAACCTACCTCCACTGTGTCTAGGTCTTTTATTTGAAGCTCTAAAGTAAAAAATAAATGGCTCGTAACTTCTCTCCACAGGTACAGCTGAATTCTCTACTACCAGGGTAAAGCTTGGCTGGGCAGCAGATGCCTTCCAAGGGCTTGATCAAAACTTGAGCTCTACTTTTCCAGAAACAATTTTTTTCCCTTTCCTTCCCTCAAACACCTCCAGATGTGCTTTCTCTAATGTGGGGTGCTCTGGACTAAAATAAAGCCACCCCTCTGTCACCCATCAAAAGGGAGTGGTAACAAATGTGCTCTTCCCCCCACCAAGGAATGATCAAAGTACCAACTCTCTGTGATAGAGATTAGCTGGGTTTCTTAATGTTCTAAGTATTCAGGTACAACAATATCTATATAAGGAATCCTACAAAATAGAGTTAGTTTTTAAATACAGTATATGTAAATAAGTCTGGGTTTAATTTTCAAATGCAAATAATGTAATCTATAAAAAACCCAGGCATGTTTCATTCTTTATAAACCTTGTCCTTTTTTACCACCTTCTCTTGTTGGCTGTATCTTTTTTTCCTGTTCCTGCTTCTTTACTCTTTTCTGGATGTCTTCTTTTTATCACATGCTGAAGAGAAGTATGGTAGGAGCAGAGGCACTTTCCCAGTTTTTCCGGAGAGCAGTCCAGTCTTGTCTGTAGTTAACTATCTCTGTGGTAGGGCCCTTCTTGCTACTTCTGAGTCTGCTAGCTTTATCTCTCATGCCCAGGGCCATGATTTGGCTGACTTGTCTCGCCTTCCTTCTTTCCCTCCACTCCATGTGCTTCCCAAGATGTCTATCACCCAGAGCTGCAACTGAGCTGCCTGTGCAAGACAGGTTCTGTTGCAATCCCTTCTTAAATTTCACAGAGTAAATTTATCAAATCTGCAGAGCAGTCTGATTTCAGGTACTCGGGTGCTGTGTTGAAAGCTACTGGCAATGGAGGGAATTAGGTACCTTTTCTCCACTTGTCAAAGCCCATTTACTGAAGCATCTAGAAAAAGAACCACTTAGTTACTGGCACAGTATATGCATTTGTGTAACACAGCTTCCCTGAGCAGACTCCTGGGTGGTGGCTTGCAGGACACTGGCAGGAGCTGACAGGCAAGGGTTAGAAAACTTAGGAACAAATCTTCTGGGTAGCAGGGTGAGAAGAGATCCTTCTTTTTCCTTGTACAAACAGCAACGCAGAATTGCTCGAGTACCAACTTGGAGACCATGGCTGTCTTCAAGTATGACAAAACGGTGTGATCCATGGCTCAGTGGAGTCATGTTTAGCACGACATTGTTTGTTTCTCCTGCAATAAACAGCAATTGCCAGATAACTGGCAAGGCATGGTTTGCTCCCAACCTGAACCAGCAGTTACACCCAGCCTTCCTTCCCCCATTGTGTACCAACCCTGCTCAGGCAGAGCTCCTGCTGGACAGTTCTGTGTTCCTCTTTACCTTAACACCCAGGGTGGGATTTGCCACTTAAAGTGCATCAATGTGAAAATTCAACAAGATATTGGTGCAGCAAATAGTTGCAGAGAAATATACCTTTTCCCTTGCCATATTTCACCTACCTTTTACCTTAGCCTGTAGTAGTTGGAAAGCAAGATGTTTGTCTGTGACACCAGGTTCATTCAGTAATGCCACTCCATGTTCTTCACTTCAGAAAAAAAAAAATAATTCTTTACAATATTTCTACTTTAGCAGTGCAAGATTTAGTCTAAAAGATACTGAGATGCTGTAGGTCTCAATTAGAGCCTGCAGTGATTTACCAGGCTTTGTTCTTGGAGATAAAGTAGAGATAAATTATCTCCAAAGCACATGTAGTTGCAAGTCTTGATTTGTTCCCATCCTAGCCAGGGCTTAGGAGCCCTACAGCACCCTTGAGGCAGGGGTCACGGAGCTACAGAAAGTTCTTCTAAAAAGTATAGTCCAGTGAACATTGTGCTAGTGGTTTCAGGGGTAGAATAGGGCTGTTCTTAACTCATTGGAACTTGCCACTGTTTTGCCTGAGATCCCACAGAGCAGACTGAAGGGAGATGTCCTGCCAGCTTTCCTGACCTATACAAACCTACACAAGCAGAAATACATATTTAGCTTTTTCTCTGCCACTGCCTTTCCTTGATTTGAAGTCTGCATCCAAATGTCCTTCCATCTGTTTTTCTAAGGCTTTATATATACCTGTTTGGTTTCCTCAATGCCTGTGTTCATAGCATTAAATAAAGCACTGTAACAGAGACTATAACCAAAGTGTCTATGGGGCCTCTCTTGATCCTGTATTCAAGGCGACTTCCCATAAAAGGGGAACATCAAGAAAAAATCCTGCTCTGTAGCACTCTGGAAAGCATGGAAGGTGTCTCTTTCCTTTCTTCTCAACCATCACTGCCAAGTGGTGATGCACAGCACTGATGCTAGGTGCAGGGCTTGGGATCCCTCGGGCATCAGCGCAGAGCTGACTCTGCAGAGTGACTTGAGATAACGCAGCGGTGCGTTTCCAGGCCCAGGTGATTGTAACAGGCAGCCTGGGAAGTTTTAGTTTTTGATAATGCCATGCCTTACCCATGCAGATTTAAGCAGCGCAGCTCACACTGTCAGCTTGCCATTACTGAAAAAGCTCCGGTTAATCTGGGTTTAAAAGTGACTCCTTTCACCTATTAAATGACTTTAAATATGTTTAGGGGAGACCATAAACCAAAATGATGTTGACTAGAATGCTCTTGTATGTCTATGTAATGGAGTAAGAAAAACCTGTAAGTGCAAGGTGGTGGGTCTTCTGTTTGTTTGTTTGTTTTTGTTGTTTTTTTTTTTCTTCTTTTTCTTCCATAGCAGACTTAAAATAAACTCTATGCTTCTTTATACAGACTGTTGGGAGAGAAATCCTGCTCCATTTGATAGACTTCCTGGTGACCAGCTACAGACGTGACCCAGTTATTACTCGGTTACTCAACAGTACCCGGATTCATATCATGCCAACAATGAATCCTGATGGATTTGAAGCCACAAAAGTGCCTGATTGTTATTACACACAAGGAAGGTAAGAGCGGCTCAGGAGGGTGGGAGTAGGTAAAGGAAATGGGTGGGGAGTAATAATCAGAGGTAGCCAAGGGACTGAATCATACTCGATGGAGAGGATAGCCTAGAGGATGCGTTAGGGCTAATTTTGGCCTGTGCTGTTCTGAAGACGCACTGTTATGACATAGAGTTTTTGGAAGACTGAGTCAGACTGGTGTTTATATGTGGTGCAGCTAATGAAAATTGGTCTAGAATGGTGTAATGACCTAAGCTTTTAGGCAGGAGACCCAGATTGGGCACAATTACCTATTTAGACCTTTAGGGTGCTACAAAAAGGGAAGGAAAACTCCACCCACAGGGATCTATTTCAATTGCAGAACTCTGTAACCCTTCTTAATAAGAAAAGGGTGTGTCTAAGCTGGTTGAATGGACTTCTAGAAATGTGTTTAAAGATCGTGTTGAATGCAGATTTAGTAAAAGGGAGGAGTTACACAAGCAGAGCTACCTATAATAGGTGCTGCGCTAATAAGAGTAGTGCTAGGAAAAAAACTTATGCAGAAGAAAATGTAACCTAGCATTGCATCCTGTGCTACTTTTGCATTCTTTAACGTAACTGTTGCAGACACCAAAAAGGGAAGGAAAAGTTTAACAAGGTAGAAGAGGGAAGAAGAGGAGAGAGAGAGAGAATGGGAAGAAATGCCAAAGGGACAAAGTTGGAATGTGCAGAAAAAGCGAACCCAAGAGCTAGAAGTTCTCTTGGATCACTGGCCATGGCAACATCGGAAGCAAGTGAAAAGGTAGTTGAGGTAGTTTAGTTCTCTAGGTGACTGGTGTAGGCCCTTCTTTTTATTAGGAAAGAAATTTATTCCTCAGTAAATAGATAGGACGTTTATAGAGGGTGGTATTTTTTGTCCCTTCACTGCAAAATAGTCAGTTCAACTAATGGTGTTTAAAAATTAATACAGCTCATGCTAAGTGCCCTCTCTACTCTTCTGCTGGCCTGTCTGAGTGAAAAAGAAAGCAAGCATTTGCACAGGCTGGGCCTTCAAGCACAGGGAGAAGAGAATACACCCGGTGTGTATGAGTAAAATTTTTTTGCTCTGTATCCAGAGCGACATCAATACAAGGGACACAGCCATCCAGAAGTTACCCTGGTCTTCTATGCAAGTGGGGAAAACACACACAAAAGGACAACATCCTCCTTGTCTGGCCTAGGTTTTTCTAATTCACCCACATGTGGCTGTGTGTATGCTATATGCGTGTGAAATATTATTCACCATTTCCACCTGAAATACAATAGAAGAATTGTTTTATTGTGCCCTATGAAAGTTCCAGTACTGCCAGAAAGCTAGCTAAAGTCCATCTTCTTAATGCTTTGCAGTGGCCTCTTGCCTGCTTCCTGAAGACACTAGCATGCCACAGACCTTAAGCGCTGGGAGGCTGGTGACGCGGAAGTGTCTACAGGCAAAACAGTAACGGGAATGTCTTCTCTCTTTCTAAGGTACAATAAGAATGGAGAAGATCTGAACAGAAATTTTCCTGATGCCTTTTACAGTAACAACGCAATCATTCAGCCAGAGACTCAAGCAGTAATGAACTGGATAAAAAGTGAAACGTTTGTTCTTTCAGCAAACTTGCATGGAGGTGCCCTGGTTGCCAGTTACACCTTTGATAATGGTAATTCAGGTAAGCTGGTAACAAACTCTCTTCTCCAGAGCTGATTGGTTTAGGAACATTAGCTGTACCAAAGCAAAATTTGTAAGGATTTCTGCAAGGTTTTTCCAGCTTCTGAGCTGGGAAAGGCAGACTTTGATAAACCCCATCAACATTCACTGCCTGATACAGCTATCCTACATGTAAGGCAGCACGGTATGTTTTACCAGGAACAAGAGTTATGAGATTGGCTGTCTTTATTCTGCAGTTACTGGCTCTTTGAATGGCTACAGCAGGTCTCCAGATGATGATGTCTTTATTCATCTGGCAAAAACCTATTCTTTCAACCATGCCAGCATGTACAAAGGGACTGGGTGTGACAACAGACAAACCTTTCCAGAAGGCATAACCAACGGGTATTCTTGGTACCAGCTGGAAGGTAAGAATGTCAGGGATACTTTTTCCAGCTGCTTCAGATAAAATGTTCTCACTTTCTCTTGCCATCTTTGATGATGAAAGGGCTGCGATTTTGCCCAGAGTAGAGGGTTGATGAGGAGAGTGAGCCGATGCATTCATGCAAATTCTCTGAGCAGGACCTGGGTGTTTCCAGACTCGCCCAGTCAGCAGTTACACAAGTGAACAAGGCAGGCTCTGCTGCCTGGCTGATTCTGTGCCCTTTCTCAAGGCCCACGTAGCTACATAGATTACACACGCGTGCACACACTGGTGTGGCACCAGCATCTTGTCCTTTCCAAAAGAAAACCGATCTTCTGTTTGTATATAATTCTTTTTTCTTTTCCTAATGCTTGATCACTGAAATAAATGTTTTTGTTACTGTTTATATGTTGTCAAATAGAATATGGGTCCCATGTAGTGTGGCACCGTGTGTTGCTTTCACAGTCTGAATTCAAGCCTTAAAAGGCTCCTAGGATGGCTTTGGCAGTGGCAGACTCTATGCCAGCCTCTGAATCTACCTGCCCTTATTTAGTTGGCAGCGCGTGAATGAATTTAAGTCAAGGACCCACCCTTTCTCAGCCATAATAGTCACCATTCCCGAAATACCACTGTGCTTTAGAAAACAACGCTCTATGTATAACTAGAGTAATTAAGTTGGTGTCCCACACGAGGCAGTAAATGCAAGTGGGGCATTGAGGAATTATTTATCTAATTGACTTTTCTTACACATGTGATGCTAGTACCAACATCTTAACTCTTCTGTTTTTCTTCTAGCTTTAACCTGGTGCTTCTTTGCAGCTGAACACTGTTTCTATTTCACTTTTAAGGTGGAATGCAAGATTACAACTATATCTGGGGACAATGTTTTGAAATTACGTTGGAGCTGTCATGCTGTAAATATCCTCCAGAAAACCAGCTGGAAAAGTTCTGGAGAGACAACAAAGCTGCTCTGATTGAATATATAAAACAAGTGCACCTAGGTGGGTATGTGAATGGGGAAGGAAGCTGAAGCTGAGGCCAGGCCGGTGGGAAAAGTGGGAACTCTTCAGCAGCCTGGGCAAGTGTCAGAGTTCATGTATGAAACTAGGAGCTATTGCTTCTGAACAGCAAGAGCTACAAGGCCAGGGATGGGTAAGGGAGGAGAATCATAGAATCATTTATGTTGGAAAAGACCTCTAGGATCATCAAGTCCAGCCTTCATCCCCACATCTCCCTGACCACTAGACCATGTCTCAAAGCACCACATCTACTCATTTTTTTAACACCTCCAGGGATGGTGGCTCCACCACTTCCCTGGGCAGCCTGTACCAATGCCTCTTGTACCAATGTACTCTTTCAGTAAAGAACTTCTTCCTAATATCCAACCTAAACCTCCCCTGGTGCAACTTGAGGCCATTACCCCTTGTCCTGTTGTTAGTTACTTGGGAGAAGAGACCAACACCAGCCTCACTACAACCTCCTTTTAGGTAGCTGAACTTACAGGTGTCTCAGGTGTGGTACGATGGACACTACTACAATGGTGCAAGGGGCTTAAAATGTGCTAGGCAGGGGCAAGGAACAGGCCTTTGTGGCCATCTTACCATAGACGCCCCTTCTCACGGAGTCTGCTCTCCTGAGCAGCCTCGGGACATTTATCTCAGAGGTCTCTGAATGTGTCTCTGTGTGTGTATAATGTCTTATGCATCTTTGCTGCGTGGATTTTGTATTTTTGTAAGGCTTTTCTAGGTGTGATCTTGACTTCACAGTTGGAAGAGAGCTGCTGCAGTGAAGCAGTGGTACTTCACAATGAGTTAAAGGGTCTGCACAAATCTGTTGCTTATCTCGCGTTTTGCTGCCCACATTTCCTGACCGCTGCTTTATCTTTGATGCCGGTGCTGCCTTGAAGGTGGTGTGTGAGAATTTAGGGAAAATACTTCGTAAGCATTGTTGGTATTCTGCCATTGGGAAGTACTAGATAAGAGGCTGACTTTTATTTAAAATAATTTTTAAACCCCAAACCAGTACTGAAGATGGAAGCCCTTCAGTAAGACACATACAGTAAGTATGTATGATGCTTTCAGCAAATGAGGTTTAGAAGCAGAGGTTACAGTGCTGCTTTCTAACTGAATGTTAGGGTGAGCTACTAACAACAAAGGATTTTCTATTTTAACTCCCTCCAGTAAGAGAGAAGTGACTAGCGGTATTATTAATGTGCTCAAAATCAGTGAAGTAGCCTTTGAGTGCATCCAGCAACAAACAGTCTGACTTTCTCAGAAAAGGGGGCTCACCACTGTTGCACGTTGTGACCTTTCTCTCCCTTTTTCCTAGGTGTCAAAGGTCAAGTTACTGATAAGAATGGGAATCCTATTCCGAATGCCATCGTGGAAGCCAAAGGAAGGCGCCACATCTGCCCCTACAGAACAAATGATCAAGGGGAGTACTATCTTCTCCTCCTGCCTGGGACGTATGTGATCAATGTAAGTGTGCGGCCTTACTAAAATACTATTTCAAATTGCATTGGGTTGCTGAGCACAGCGAGACTGCTGCCTTACAGACCCATGAGCTTAACTCGCTCATGGAGCTGTGAAGACTCTAGCAGATTTAAAAGAAAATACTATCTTAAAACAGGAGTCAGCAGAAAGGAAGGTTTTTTTGGTACAGCAAGATCTCAAGTCTCCAGAATGCCTAGAGATAAGTGCTCAGCTGATGCGGATGGTGGAGCCAGCTGGGATGAGCCTCTGGACACAGTGACACTAGCTTGAGGTGTTTGAAACAAACCACAGCGCTCTAGGGTGAGGAGGTGGAGGCTGGGATCCATGCAGCCCAAGGCAGTGACAGGCTGACACCACCATCAGCGATAGTTATTTCCTCGGGTCAAAATGGCTTCTCTGCAGAGGTTCTCAGTAGCCGGTATTAGAGAACATCCACGCAGCATAGGCTCTGCCTGATGCCTGCCAAGGGCTTATGCTTAATATTATAAATAAGTAATTATTCTACTACTGTTTCTATGTCAGCTGGAGCCAGGAGGTGTGTGTGGGGGGGGGGTTAGTCTTATTGCTATAACATGAAAACTTGCCTCACATTCTGTGTTCTCAATTTCTCAATCTTATGCTTACAACACTTTTTTTTTCCTACGTGTTGAAAGTGAAATAAGCACATTAGGCAATGATCGTTTCACAGCTGACCTCAATGTTTCAAACCAAGTAAGAAAGCTTTTTTTTGTTTGCTCCTAGGCTACGGTACCAGGATTTAAATCGATGCTGAAGACTGTGGAAATACCTGACAACACTGGTAACTTCAGTGCTGTGAAACACGACTTCTCTTTCTCAGAAGTCTCCGAAGTCTCTGAAGTCTCTTCATGTCCTGTAACTCCCCTCTACCAAGAGCTCGAACGGGCTTCAGCTGCAGTAAAACCAACTCTACATATCTTGGTTTTAATGACCGTCATGCTTGTAATTTTCAAATAAACTCTGGAAAGACATGACATGACATGGCAAGGCAAGATCTTCCTGCACAGAAGTGGCTTTTCAGACAAGGAACTGTATATGCCAAAGAATCTATGTTGTTATAAACCAAATTCTCAGATTTACTATCATGTTTATTGTATTTTGTAAAATACTGGCCCAACAATCGGATGTTTTACTTTATTATAATAGACTCATATTTTTCTACATGAATATTTTACTCTAAAGAAATTCTGTACAGCCTGTGGATGTAACTGTAGAATTCTGATGCAGAAACTACAACTACATTCTGAAGAATTTGCCGGAGTTCAAAAGAAGTCTAGGGCTGTACTGCCAGTGTTTGATGCAAGCTCAGGTTCCTCACTGAACCAACAGCTCATGTGCCACGCAACTGTAAGCCATGAGCACAATCCTGATTTCTCATAATAAAGGCACTGCTACAAATGAGGAACAGTGTTTTTATGTATGTTCTTTCTTACCTGGACAGATGAGACTGCTCAGGGCTGAAATAAGCTAAAGACCAGAAACAAAGACACATTTTAAGCCAAGAAGATGGAAATTAAGTGTATGTGCCCAGGGGCCACATTGCTGGCTGCTTGATAATCTGTGCCATCAGGCAAAAGACAGTAATGCAGGTCTCTGAAAATGGTGTTCCCCTAAGACAGACCTGTGGAAACGGTCACTGACAGCTTTATACTGTTGCTATCGTCCATCTTTTTTACTGAATCTGGCATGGAACAGAACCAGAACCATTCCGGCTTTTAAAATATCTGAGCAGTTTTAGCACTGGTGTTGGAGTGTTTGTTTCACAGCTCCGTTGTTACACTGTTGGGACCACGTCTAACGCAGCTGCCAGAAGCGGGCCGGCACAGTCAGAGCCTGGCACAGCAGCTGGTTCTGGGGATGGCTGAACTCCTCGCGTTCCCCGGGCTGGGCTCTGCCGCCAGCTGAATGAGCAGATTCCTTTCGCCTGGCCAGTTGCAAGCCATTTTTCAGGGCCCTTTGAAGCTGTCCAATAAACACAAAATTTATCAAGAAAAGCCAGTTCCTACCCTCTCCTGTGTTTACTTAAAAACTTTTATCTGCCACTCATTTTCTTACGCAATTTCAAAAGTAACCAGAAGATATTATCTTTGGAAGCATCAATCTTTTCCTGTATACTGTAAATAAAAAATGCAGGAATGCAGTTAATCTTCTAAAGCCTTTTTTTTCAGCCTACCCTGTTTACTGACACAGTACTCCTGCCTGTCCCACCAGCTGTGGAGCTGGGGCATTAGGCACTCCTCTGCCAGCTGGCTACGGTCTGTGCAGTGTAAACACAATTTAGCAATTGAACCAGCAATGCTGATTTGGAATAAGAGCTCTGTGCACAAGACACTAGTTTTTGGAATGTTTTCATTGTATCCATTTGACTTTTCTACCTTTTCTCCCCCCTCTCAACTGCTGTGGATTGCTTAGCAGTCAGGAGTAAATAATTATCCACTAATCCACTGATACGTGGCTCTGATTATGTCACTTACAGCAAGAACTGGAGACCCCTCAAGTTGAAAATCCCCCGAAAGCATGAAATCTGTGAGAAGCCAGTGGCCCAACAGCTGAGTGAGGGCGGAAAGAGCCTGCGTGCTGGCTCACAGAACTAACAATCTGTACGAAAACCAAGTGGCAGAACTTCCAACAAACAGTCAAGTCACTGACATGAGAAAAAAAGAGCACCAAGGAGTATATAAACAAATCTTTATTTAAAGCTTTTAAATGCAACACAGTATTTCCTTTCCTCAGAAAAGGGAAAACTGAAAACCAAAAGAGAAATTGCATTAACAAAGTAAGATTCTGCTTTTGGAAAAACTATTTGGTATTTTCAGGTATTATGTAATGACCACTTTGACAGCCATTAACGTAGCTCAAAAACAAGAACTGCCCTTTAAAATCAGGCTAAGTTAAAGCAACATCTACTCAAAAGGGGAGGCACCACCTTTTTAAGAACCAGCAACAGATTTTACATGTAGAATATATATATATATATCTGTACATACTACAGAAAGGCATTCACTTGAAGCTTTCAGTGCATCTGTGCTAAAGAAAAAGCACACACTAGTTAAAAGCAACAATTTTTCATGTCCATTAGGTGCAATCCATTGTTAAAAGATACCTTAGGCCCAGGTTTCGGGGATTTATTTTCTTTTCCTTTATATTGCTTATGCAACCTTTAAATGACAAGACTTTGACTCGCCTCTGAAGAGTTGAAGTTCAGCCAGTTGGGCAGGAGGTCCCCTAGATTGGACACGTGCCTGCCAGCCAAGAGACCTGATGCTCCAGTGCAGTGCTGGCCTCCAGGAGCTGGACATCCCATAATGCAGGGGCTGCGCATCACACATGCTATATAATGTGCTTTATTAAGTACACAGGTGACCACAAAGCCTGCACCCACCTGCTGGCACTAGGAGTGACCAAGAGAGCTCAGGTATGAGTGCTGCTGCCAGTCCCCTACCCATGCACACGTCCAGTGCTCCTTCCCACTGCGAAGCACAACAGCAAATGTCTCTTTTTAGGCTGAGTGCTGCACAACAAAATGTGGTATCTCCCAGGGATACCATGTAGCAAGTTCAAAAACTGAATAAATTAATTGCTTTAAAGTTATAAACTCCACTTCTAAAGTTACACCCGAACACAACAGCAGCTTTAGACTAAGACAGGGAAGAAAAGTTCCTCACCCTTCTATTAATCTGATTTATTCATTTTTCTAATAATTTTCTAATCTCTCTTTTAAAAGAACACGGTTTTCTGAAACAAGTATTCTTGACGCCTTCTGTAAGAATGAGGAATTGTTTTTTCCCTCAAATTAGTCTTTAAGGGGAAAAAACTGCCCAAAATCTTGCACGTGGCTCCATACCCACACAGACATTGCAGAGACAGTGACAATTAAATAAATTTACAGCAAAAAGAACTCAGCCATAAAAATTGTACCATGCTGCTAGGATGAATTTAACACTTTTTTCAACAATTACAATTTTGTAGCATTTTCACCCTCTCCAAATGAGCCTGCCAACTGAAGTGGCAGCTGCAGCCCCCTGCACGTTTCCTCCAGGGTGCTCACCAGCAACACTGCAACGACGTTCAAGGGGCACTGCTCAACAAGAAGCACGACCTCTGCAGTGTGAACGTTCAGTATCATCAGCAATCCAGCTACTTCTGTTTGAGTTGTGCAAGTTTTTGAAAAGGACAAAAGCAGCAGATGTTGTAGCTAATAAATCTTTGAAGACTCAGTATTAAAGGTTCTCAACTATTTTAATGTTCAACGCTTCTAGCCTTTTTGAGAAATGTCAGATGCCGAAACGAAGCAGTTTTGCCGCCTGCCTTGAGTAGTTCACTTTGCACTTCACTTCCCAATATGCCACTATACTAATAAATGGCATATTTCATAAAAAGTGGGTTTATTGTACTTTATAAAAAAGAGTAATGTGAGTTCTTCTAGCATTTGTACCATTGTCTAGCTGAAGTGCACGAAGGAACAGACTAAGACAATTACTAAAAATTGTGTACTGTCACATCTTGTCAGGATCTGGCCATCACTTCAACTGCCTCAGTCACATGGTCAAAGGCAAAAGCAATTACCACCTGTTGCAAATGAACCTCTCGCCACATCTCCCAGACCATCACCTCCAGTGCCGCCAGCACCACAAAGCAGTCAGTCAGCTCCCCGGCTGTACTTGGTGTTTATTTTCCTTTGGAATGCTTTTGCATCTCCATCAAAACCTTTTCATTCTGCTAATGTTGCACCAGCCTCCACTTCTGTTTAATAAATGTTGTTCAGGTTCAAGGCAGAATTTTTTAAAGGTAAGGAAAAGAGAAAACAATGCTATAAATCTTCCTCCGCCCCTCTTAATCTAAATATAATCTGAATATTTCTCTGTGTTGTAATGCTACAATTTCTTAAATATTTTTCTTGTGACTGTGATTTACCAAATACGCATATTTCTGTATCTACACATGTACCAACAGACCGATTCAATAAGTTAAAGCTCAAAACACTAACTGTAAGCACAAGAATATTTACAAACAGCAATAAATTAAAGATTAAAATGTGTGCGATATTAAATAAGGATCTCAAAGCTCTCACTAAGTAAGAACAATTGTGCACTTCTGTACTAAACTTTTGCTGACTCCTGTGCATAGCACTATCCAAGGCCAGAAACCTGTTTAGAGGCCAAAAGAACGGGGTGATGAACACTAGGCTGGTCACCCCCACCCCACACGTACTGAGCGCAGGTCAGGGCGGTGGTGTGGAGGCAAACCCAAAGATTTCAGGCTCTAAGACCAAGGACCCATCATGGGCTGGGGTTAGGGCCGCAGCAGGGGGGTCACAGTGTTACATACATGCCCTGCCAAACCCCAGGTGCACACTTGCCTGCTAGCATCTCCTGTAGGGACTGGATAAGACCCCGACACTCATCCCTTCCCTATGTGTAATGCATGCTTGGGGGGGGAGTGGGGAGAGGGGGGAACAACAAGCCAACCAAACCCTGAAGTATACTAGAAGCTATTAAGAGTAATATTAATGGCCTGAAAATATAACCCAAAACAAAGACTCCCTCTGACAGAGTAGTTTGGCCATAAATGCAGAAATCAAAACTATCCATTTCCTCAGCACTGTATGGAGTAGAGGGAACTTTCAGGGTTATTCTCTGCGACAGAAGACATGTTAGGGAAGTAGTTTTAGATCATAAAAGGGAAAATCCATTATACTGTATACTTCTTTCTACACTGTACGGTCTCAGTTTATCTTTTGCCAAAATGGAAAGTGTTACTAGGAGATTAAGTAGATTTTGAAGAAAAATCCCAAATCTGAGTGATTAGGGCCAGCACGGGTCATCGCTCTGACCGTATGTGCCTTTTTGAGAGCCGAAGTTTTGTTTTTTTAAATACAGAGATCACTTCAGGGGGTTGACTGGAAGGGACTGCCAAGAGCAGGGCTGTGCAATTTGTCCCAGCAGGAACTAGGCAAGAACAGCTGCTCCCCAGAACCGCAGTTACACAGCCACCAGTGACTGTAGAGACAGTATCACACCGAGGAAGTGTAAGACAGAGGAGACAGTATAATGGACGAAGCTTTTTAAGCACAGTCCCTGTGTTATCAGTGCTTCTCCTGAATACACATGCCTACAATTCTCTCTCAGTGGCAGATAACAGACTGCAATACAACCAGTTTGGTTCTGACCTGCAGGAGCAATGGAAGAGCCTCTGCAAGCTTCACTGTGCTTAGGCTTATCACATCAAAAATTAACAAAAATAAACAGGAAGCAGGGTGAACAAAGGATCCATCTATTAGAAGCATCCCTAGTTGAAAAATTTAAATGTTTGCCCAAAGGACTTCCCTACTTCAGGCTGAAAGATTATCTAATCCCATGAAACCCATGCAAGTGTTCTACTGACCAAAGAACTTCAAGAACTTCCAGCTACCTGCTCTCGCTTTACAAATTGCAAGGGACAAGTAATTTGCAAGTAAGAATTGCAAGAAACGTAAAATGTAAATCTCAGTTGTATGTTAAATTAAAATTAATTATGGTAAAACTTCAGAGATACCAGTATCTTTTAGTAGCAGTTTTCAAAAATTAGCTCAAATGTACAAACAAAACATGACTGATCCCAGTAATTCAGCCTCTACCTATGAAGGTTATTTCTTTGCAGGCAAATAACAACCAAGCGTTTACCAAGTCTCGCTTATCCTCTCTTCCTGTCCTTTTCCCAGGCACTGCCCTGTCTCGGGTGTTTCCGGCCCTGGTATACAAACACTTTACCCTAGAGTAACTATTTCAGCTATGAAGGTTATTACAGCAGTCAAAGTCTGTGCTAGCACACAGGCATCAACAGTTTTATCACAGAGTCACAGAATGCTCGGGGTTGGAACAGACCTTTAAAGATCATCTAGCCCAACCAACCAGTTTTGTACTGGTGGTGTTAAGGAAGCTATTTAACCTCGGCCAGCAGGACGGTAACAGCACAGTTCCTGCATATAGGCTACATCTCCATTCTTGGCACTCCCCTGACTATTTATTTGCCAAAGGTGCTAAAAACATGTAATTCCTCCTGTAATCTAGTTTTCCAAAGGAATCAATACACTCACTGGTACAGAAACTCTGAAGCGCAGCTCAGATGAGTAATCTAACTGTGTCCTGAAGGTATCTGAGTTTACAAAAATACACTCTGCCTGAGTGTACCTGCTCTGAACACACCACAAAACTGACTCAGAAGACTCCTTAGTAATGGAACTGGCAAGTTTCACAAAAGTTTTTTGACAAAGTACACTGAGGAAACAAGAGCTAAAAGCAGTAAAGGACAGGTCCAATGAGACCAATTTTGAGTTGGCCAAACACCTTGCAACAGATTCTCAGAATTCCTGAGATACAGAAAAAAAAAAACAGTGTAAGTTGAAAAGACTACTGAATCTACGTGAACTAGAACTACACAGTTTATTTCTGCAGATGGAAATGGACTTTTTTCCCCCTCACTATATTTATTCAGGTGACTGTAGTGAGCAAGCTGCGTGCTATACTGCTGAAGTCAAAAAAACAAGCACAGAAAAAGAATACAAGTGTCCCCGAATATTGCCTGACTTAACGTTACATAGCATCTCCTTCATTTCTCTTGCCTGTTCAAGTCTTTTCTCACGCTGCTATAATAATAGCCAAGATAGTACAGACCTCTAAATCCACACAGCACTTTAAAAGGCAGCTTCTCAGGATGTTGAAGACATAGCTGTAAGACTGAATTTGGACCCATGACTTCTCAGGACACAGGCAGCCCTGAAATTTACACTGCACACTATAAAAATAAAAGACATGGTATCCTTTTCTATTTTCAAAACACTAGTTTTCTATTGCAGCTTGCCCCATATCCTGGTAAGATCTCCTCTGTAATCTGGTTACCTGGAAGAATTTAAGT
>VZZY01013973.1:1719-12191 GCA_013400335.1 Eurystomus gularis | reverse complement strand
AAAAGAGTTTTTGTTCTAAGTGTTTAGATTCTTTCATACTGTTCATTTTTTTTCTCTTAGGGAACAACAGCATATGTGACAAAATACGAGTATCAATTTAAGGGTTTGGGTTACAGAATAACACATCCAGAATGGCATTTCAGTGGGAGATCAGACAAAATTCACTCTGTTTAGGAAATGTCTTTTTTTTTAGTGAAAAAAAATAATAAACCTTTCTATTACATCCAATTATCCTTTTGTTCCCGGAAGTAGAAAATTTTATATGGATTAAGGTTTGTAAAGAAATTCAGGGTTGAAGGTATTACATAAATTATAATCAGAGTGAGTTATTGTGTATCATTGCATATAGGTTTATCGTAGTTTATATCACTTTTAGGCTAAATTCGATGAATTTTCTGAACGTCAGTTTTAAAATGAAGTTGTATTAAAAAGTACAAATTGTGTTACCATTCTGTTCCATTTTGAAAATCTAAATGAGTATGGTTTATTAGCATTAACATAGCATTTTAGTCTAACAATAATTATCAGCTGCTAATCTGATGTGCTACATTTTCTAGCTGTACACTTTGTAAAGAAGGACTGTTTTCTTCCTGAATAACAGCTTTCTTAACAGCTACCTTTTTTTCAGTTACTTAATTTTTATTTTAAAATAAAAATATTCTTTTTATTTCAGCTCATTTGCTCATTCTTTCTTTAAAAATAAGTGGCTCAAAATAACAACACAAATCATACAGAGAACTATATAAATTTGGTGTAGGGTATACAAGAGGATATTTGCTTTTTCTATTTAATAATAAAGCAATAGAAGAGAAATAAATTTCATAAAGCAAACTTTTACCTCAGAACACTGCTTTAGTTTTGCTGGAAATTCTATCAGTGTCTCTAATCCTTAATGTGCCTAACAAGATTTAGGCTGTGCATTTATGCCATCAGAATACCCTAAGCTACTAAAGCTCTGCTATTCCTTGTGCCAACAGTTTCCTCTTTTTAGCATCTCAGGGAATACTTCACCACCAAATCATTGAAGACTTACATGATATAGCAGATGTCAATTTTATGCAAACTTACTGAAAGACGTGACCAAATTAACTGATATTTTACCTAACATACAGAAAGTACTCAACTCAATATTAAAATTGATTCATAGAGGAAGAAGGAGATCTGGTCACTAAGTGTATTTCAGAGGACATTAAATACTTCATATTTTGTCTCCAAACAGTGCAGAGACAGGAGGAAACTGTCATTTGACTTTGTCATCGATCAAGGAGTTAGTTAAGATCAGAGATCAACTCAAAACTTGTTTCTGTACCTCATCATGTGATTCTTAGATGCAGAATTAAAAATCAAGCCTTAAAATGGGGACCAAAAAGGCACATGTGTGACTTTCACCTTTGTCACACAAAACACAGGTTGTCTTGTCAGGGTGAATTTGCGCTATCTGTATTTTTGTGTTGAATTTTGAGGTGAGGTGATCCCCCATAACCAGAGGAAAACTACAAGCATCCACCTTCAAATATTGTTTCAGTCTGTAAATCTTACTTTAGTACCTGTACAGTACAGTACTTAGTACAGAGGAGAATAGTCAAATTATATATGAACTTCCATTATTTGGCATTTCCTGTTGGCTGTTTAAGGCATTGAATTATTTGGCAATGTTTATCATAACTAATACTTTTTAAAAATGGTTTTCCCCACTCAAAACCTATAGAATTTGAGCTTATAACCTGAGCTTAGAAATTTCATTTCCCAAGTACTTGTAAAAGTTAGGCATGTCAGCATTATGCTTGACACATTTCTCTTGATTGCTTTCTTCTACAGCAAAAATGCCATTCCAGCAATATATTTCCTTATTATGTCTTTGATCCCTTGTGCTCTCAGCTCTGACTTTGATAACAAATAGCAGGTCTTGTAGCTTTTATTGCACTGTGATACTGCTGGATTGGAAAGAATCATGTGTAAAGCAGTACATTTAACATTATTTAGTAGTGCTTACACTACTTTTTAGTGTCCAGTTTTTTTTTTAATTTTTAGTTATGTGAAAGTATAATGGAAAATCCGGGTATGTTGCTTGCATGCAGTGGTTCAGAAGGTAAGATTTGGGTCTTCATATGAATTACCCATGGAAATTACTGAAAGATAAGCAGGAAAAGATGACCTGAAAATATTTAGTGGGAAAGAATGATGTCAGAAATTAAAATCTCAAAGAAAGTCCTGAACTGAAACAAACAAGGTTGCCTTGTACAAGATACACATACAGTTGAATATAGAGCTCTTTAGTATCATATAAAAACACAGTATTATGACTCTAAAAATGAGGAGCATGAAGTATTGTACTGGGTTTCAGTAGCAAGTTTTTTAGCATAAACTAAAAAAAACAATAAAATCAAGCCCAATCATATTATTCTCTTACCAGGAATCAGAGCAGTATTTTATTTATAATATCTATATTTATTTCCCTTCAGTATTTGTTCTGATTTGGTTCCCTTTGAGAACATCTGTCTCAGATCCATTTCAATAAATAATACCTCTGGTTTGTGTTCAGGTTCAGTTTCTCTTAAGACCTGCACAGCAGGCTTAATTTTGTATAGTTCTTAACATACTCCAAATACATTACCACTGAAACAAAACACAAGTTATAGCAGGTGAATACAAAGAGACAGTGAAGCAATAAGGATGTTCATAATGAAAAATAACTCAAATATTTTCATATGTTAACTCTGACAGTGACCAAAATGAGATACCACAGCAGATGGGAAAGAAGTCTTGCAATACGCACAGTTCAGTTATAACAGATAACAGATAATAACAGATGTCCAGGATCAATCCTTGCTCGTGAAAGCAAGCATCGTGGGCTGGCTTGCATCCAGGCTGCTTAGTACTAGTCACATCAGGATGAAAACAGTACATTCATGTGTTGTAGCATTTGGGTCCCCTGTGATGACTCTGCAAGGCTATTACGTATCTTTTTATTAGTAATAAATGTGATACAATGACAGGACTATGCTGCACCACCAAACTGTATGTTTTTACCTGATTTTGGGAGGCAGAGATTCAGTCTGTAGTTGCAGCAAGGGGGGCAAAGGGAGAAAAACTTTGGGCAGTCTCATGGTTATACTGTTCTTTATCGGTGGTATCTTGAAATAACTGTCTCTATAATGAAAATAGAATATTGTCTTGGAAGGCCTTAAAACTCACTGGGAGCAGATCAGCTGTTGAGCTGGGTGGACAATGGAGAGTTCAAACTCTTAGCTTGTTTCGTAGCTCTATCTTTTTTTAGCAGCATAGATAGATAACATATGCTGTTTATTTACTTGCATCCCCCTGTTTATTTACAGACCCCCACTCACTTACTGTCTCATCCCCCTACTCAACAGGGCAAGGGATAAAATAAGTTGAAAAATCTTGTGGATTGAGATGAAGGCAGATAGATCACTTACCAATTACAGTAATGGGCAAAACAGACTCAACTTGAGGAAAACTAATTTAATTTATAGCCAACTAAAATAAAGTTGGATGGTGAGAAACAAAGGTAAAAACTAAACCTCCTTCCCTCCATCCTCCTTATTCCCAGCCTCAACTTCATTCTTTCATTCCCAAACCCTTTACCTCCTTCCCCTATCCTTGAGCAGTGCAGAGGGGATGGGTAATGTGGGTTGCAGTCAGTCCATAACAGCCCTCTTCTCTGCTGCTCCTTCCTCCTCACACTTTTCCTTTACTCCAGTGTGGATTCTTCACATGGTCTTCGATACTTCAGGATAAACCTGCTCCAGAATGGGCTTCATACCATGGGCCATAGTTCCTGTCAGGGCTCCTGCCTGTTCCATCATGGTCTGTCCATGGGCTGCAGCTTCCTTCAAGGAATATTGACCTGCTCTGGTATGATCTTCTCCACAGATTGCAGGGAAATACTTCTTCTACCATGGTCTTTCCTACAGGCTGTGGAGGATTGTCTGCTCTGGTGCCTGGAGCACCTCCTTCCTTTCCCTTTCCTCTGACCTTGGTGCATGCAGGGCTGTTTCCTACATTTTTTTATGTCATTCCTCACTGTTTTTCCCTTTCTTAAATTCTTTTTCACAGGGGCAGCACCACCTTGGCTGCTGGGCTCAGCTGTGCCATGAGGTGGGTCCATTGGAACGGTCTGGAACTGGCTGTGTGCCAGTACAGGGCAGCCCCAGACTCTCCTCACAGACATCACCACTGCCAAAACCTTGCCATGTAAATTCAATACACCACATCACATCAGTGTTATCCTTAAGACATAACGTTTCACACCAGAATAGGAAACCGAGTATAGGACTGTATGAGATCTGTGATAAGAGTGTGCATGAGGGAAGTGCAAAAGCTTGTGTCTCCCATTCAAAATGTAATGCTGAATGTGAAGTCTATGTATAGAAAGTTTTGTGACAAAAGGTTTCCTATGCAGTGCTACAGGCTTGGGGAAGACTGGCTGGAAAGCTGCCTGGCAGAAAATGACCTGGGCATGTTGGTTGACAGCTCGTTGAATATGAGCCAGCAGTGTGCCCACGTGGCTAAGAAGGCCAACAAAATCCTGGCTTGTATCAGGATATGTATACTGTGGCCAACAGGGTTCGGGAAGTGATTGTACCTTGGCACTGGTGAGGCTACACCTTGAATACTGTGTTCAGTTTTGGGCCCCTCACTACAAGAAATACATTGAAGTGCTGGAGCATGTGCAAAGGGAAACAAGGAGCAGCTGAGGGAACCAGGGTTGTTTAGCCTGGGAAATAGGAGGCTGAGGGGAGGCCTTATCACCCCTACAGCTACCTGAAAGGAGATTTTAGAAAGGTGTGTATGGTCTGTTCTCCCAAGCAACAAGTGACAGGACAAGAGGAAATGGCCTCAAATTGTGCCAGAGGAGGTTTAGATTGGATCTTAGGAAAAATGTCTTCACTAAAAAGGTTGTCAAGCATTGGAACAGGTTGCCCAGGGAAGCAGTTGAGTCACCATCCCTGGATGTGTTTAAAATATATGTAGATGTGGTGCCTAGTAACATGGTTTAGTGTTGGACTTGCCAATGCAAGTTTAAGGTTGGACTCATGATCATAAATATCTTTTCCAACCTAAACAATTCTATGATTCTATGATTGTTTCCCTAACCCACTGATGGAAAGATAGATATTAAGTTGCAGCTCAGGCACTTTGGTTTGCCTTACCCAGTGAAGATCATGATTTCATGGAAGGTCATGGAACAAATCATCTTGAGTGCCATAACTTATCATTTGCAGGGCAACCAGGCAATGAGGCCCAGTTAGCATGGTTTCATGAAGGGCAGATCCTGCTAAATCAATCTAATCTCCTTTTATGACAAGGTGACATTCTTGGTGGATGAGGGAAAGGCTGTGGATGGTGTTTATCTGGACTTCAGTAAAGCCTTTAATACTGTTCCCCACAGCATTCTCATGGAAAAAATGGTTGCCCTAGGCCTGGATGGGTGTACACTCCACTGCATAACACACTGGCTGGATGGCTGATCCAGGAGAGTGGTAATGAATGGAGGTAAATCCAGTTGGTGGCCAGTCACAAGTAGTGTTCCCCAGGGGTCAGTGATGGGGCCATTTCTGTTTAATATCTTTATCAATGATCTTGACAAGGAGATTGAGAACACCCTCAGTAACTTTGCAGATGGCACCAAGTTAGGTAAGACTGTTGATCTGCTCGAGGGTAGGGAGGCTTTTCAGAGGGGCCTGGACAGGCTGGATTGATGGGCTGAGGCCAATCATATGGGCTTCAACAGAGCCATGTGCCAAGTCCTGCACTTGGGCCACAACAACTCCATGCAAATCTATAGACCTGAGGAAGAGAGGCTGGAAAGCTACTCTGCAGAAAGGTACCTGGGGGTGTTGATTGACAGCTGGCTGAACATGAGCCAGCAGTGTGCCCAGGTGGCCAAGAAGGTCAACAGCATCCTGGCTTGTATCAGGAATAGTGTGGCCAGGAGTAGAGAAGTGATTGTCCCACCGTACTCAGTGCTGGTGAGGCTGCACCTTGAGTACTTTGTTCAGCTTCAGGTGCTGCAGTATAAGAAAGACATTGAAATGCTAGACTAGGTCCAGAGAGGGGCAATAAAGCTGGGGAAGGGTCTTGAGAATAAGTCTTATGAGGAGCAGCTGAGGGACTTGAGGTTGTTTAGTCTGAAGAAAAAGAGGCTGTGTAGACACCAAATCTCTGTCTACAACTACCTGAAAGGAGGCTGTAGGGAGGTGGGTGTTGGTCTCTTCTCACAAGTCACAACTCATATGACAAGAGGAAATGGTGTCAAGTTACACTAGGGGAGGTTTAGGTTAGACATTAGGAAAAACTTCAACACCAAATGGGTTATGAAAGACTGGAACAGACTGCCCAAGGAAATGGTTGAATCGCCATCCCTGGATGTATTTAAAAGCCATCTAGATACAGTGCTCGAGGGTATGGTGTAGAAGTGGGCCTGGTAGAGATAGATAATGGTTGGACTTGATGATCTTAAAGGTCTTTTCTAACCATAGTGATTCTGTGATTTCTGCCATCTCTTTGTTCTAATATGTACAGCTAGATGAATAACATCACTCCCTTTTAAAAAGCAAAGCATACCATGTCTAATTGCATGCATCTTTGTGTTATGTAATGAATGCCCAAAAGCTTGTTTTTATATAATTGTTTTTTCAGACTGTATCATCCAGAACACCACAGAGGGAATGAAAAGATCATGAAGGAGACAGTAATTAGTAAAGACAGCTTCAACTGAGATTTTAAAATAGTTTTTCATTGGTCAAAAATATCATTATTAAACCCCTATAAAAAAAAAAAAAGAAAGAAAAAAGAGATGAGTATAAACTAAAACAAACAAAATCAAGACTTTAAGGATGAATATAACAGAATAGGAATACAAATCTTTCCAAGAGAAACAAATATAGCCTGGGATATAACCAAGTCCAAAGAAGACTGACAAAGACTTATCCCTGGAGACATTCAAGGTCAGGCTTGATGGCGCTCTGAGCAACCTGACCTAGTTAGAGATGTCCCTGCTTATTGTAGGAGGGTTGGACTTTAGAGGTTCATTCCAACCCGATACATTCTATGATTTTATCATTCTATGATTCTATGTTTACATTTACCTTAATATACAAATCACTCACTGAAATTACTTTCTAAATTATCTTTTCAACAGTAACTCAAGTTGAGGAGTAGAAGCATTTTAAAACATGCTAAGCATGGCCATGTGATCATACTCTGATTCAGATCTGTGTTGAGACATTTTTAGGACACTGTGTCAATTCAATACCTTATCTCCACCTGCTTTCAGCACTGCTGCAAAATGCATTCAAAGGACAGCCTTCCCCTGAACTGGGGTTTGTTCTAAGGACACCAGGTAAAACATGATGAGATGATTATTCAAAGTATGTGTTAGTCTAATACTCTCTGACCAGGTTGTCTGAGATTCTCATGTATGGTGAGTGTAATGTTTCATATTGAATTTACTTACTTGAAGATTATTGATGCTACACAGGATTTCTGATTTAGCCAAGTGATTAAAAATATACTGAAAACACATTAAAAATGTAAGTGACACTTGGCAAAATGCAGCAATTGCAATACACAATGTGATTCCTATTTCTGGTCTCTATAGTATGCTCACTGTCATGATGCTGGATGTACCTAGTCTCCAGGAAGGAATATGTAGGTTGAAGCCAGGTCAAGGCCGTTGATGTCCGAAAATCTTTTGCTAGTTTTTGCACTCTATGTTGGGCTGAGCCATGTGTTCACTCCTCCTATGCTGATTTGTCTGACCCATTGAAATAATTACACCACCAGTTAATCCACTCAACTGTTGATAGTTGTTTATCTAAAACAAAAGCCACCCTCTGGTCTCCTTTGTGCTGAGATAAAGTCAGCTTCCTTGCATTACTCTCTGATCTTCTGGGCACATCACCCTTGCCCATCTCCACCCAGCAGTCTTTCACTGTTGAGGTTTATTCAGTGAGTTACAATCCACCCCTAGGGGTTTAGTCAGTCACAATCTGCTGCTAAGGCTCATATTTCTGCTGACTTTTTCTTCTTCCCTCTTCTACCTTTCCCCTAGAACTCTTCTGTCCCCATCCTTGATATTTTTTTACTCTTGTATGGGGTGATACAGATATTACAGGGGTTATAGTAACATTTTTTATAAGTATATGGAGGTTTAACATATTATTTATACATCAGAGATTTCAGAAAAGGACCTCAGTTTGTTTTTTCTAGGCCAATCATTTTGGAAAAAGACATGTTAATTTTTTTCTTGACCTAACTCATGTTTGAAGATAATACTGAACTGTCCTGACTACAAACCACTACCACATTTATGAATATTTTAACGCTGAACAAGCAACAACATATAATAGTATAATAATGTGTAGATAAAGTATGATTTTTACTTGTAACTCTGTAGCACAAACTTAATTCCAATCCTAATAACCATAGTTGTTCAATTTATATATTTGACTAATAACTTAATACTAAGATAACTCATTTATTTTGGAGGGAAGGGATGCCATCCAGAGAGACCTTGACAGGCTTGAGAGGTGATCTCATGCCAATATCATGAAGTTCAACAAGGCCAAGTGCAAGGTCCTGCACCTGGATTGGGGCAATCCCAAGCACAAATACAGGTTGGGCAAGGAGTGGATTGAGAGCAGCCCTGAGGAGAAAGACTTGGAGGTGCTGGTTGATGAAAAGCTCAGCATGAGCCAACAATGTGCAAATGCAGCCAGGAAAGCCAACAGTATCCTGGGCTGCATCAAAAGAAGTGTGGCCAGCAGGTCGAGGAAGGTGATTCTCCTCCTCTACTCTGCTCTCATGAGACACCACCTGGAGTACTGCATCCAGCTCTGCAGCCTCCAGTATAAGAGGGACATAGAACTATTGGAGCAGGTCCAGAGGAGGGCCATGAAGATGATCAGTGTGCTGGAGCATCACTTCTATGAGGACAGGCTGAGACAATTAGGGTTGTTCAGCCTGATGAAGAGAAGGCTCCAGGGCTACCCAGTTGCAGCCTTCTAGTATCTGAAGAGGGCCTAAAAAAAAGCCAGGGAGGGACTTTTCACAGGGGCTTGTAGTGATAGGATGTGGGGTAATGTCTTTAAACTATAGATGGGTAGATTTCTTTTGGAAATTAGGAGGAAATTCTTCACTCTGAACATGGTGAGTCATGGGAACAAGCTGCCCCAACACTGAATGTGTTCAAGACCAGGTTGGATGGGGCCTTGTGCAACCTGGTCTAGTGGAAGGTATCTCTGCCCATAGCAGGGGGGTCGGAACTAGATGATCCTTTAGGTCCCTTCCAACCCAAACCATTCCATGGTTCTATGATTTTTAAATTCAATATTAATTTTAATTTTAACATAATTTGCCTAACTTTAAATTAGAAGACCTAGGTTAAATTCTGTTGCCTTATTTCCTGCCTATGTTTTATTTAAGTCATGAAAGTGATTCAGTGCCCTGAGGTACATACTCACGCTTGTGTGTCCCAGGATTATACTGCTTTTTAGTATCTAATGCTTTCATATTTATTCCTACACTTAATGTCTTTAAAAGATCTTTGATGACTTTAAAAATAAACTAGAAATGTAAAATAACCTTAAATACTAGAAATATAATATAAATACTTTGTAACATCGATGGCACGGCCAGACAAAATACTACAGAAAGATGTTGGCAGTAGGTCTGTGAGAGACTGCAAATAGATACCTCCTGAACAAACAAGAAGGATGATTGACAAGGCAAAACAAAACAAGCAGTATCAGAAGCAGAGGAGACCCCCAGTTTTGGGGAGAAGGTCAATGGCATAAAAACATCTGGCATAAGAAAGGAAAATTGGAGAGAAGAAACAGGAGAAGTCAGATTCAGTTTTAACTTCTCTCACTGAAGAGCTCTCAAGCCTGGTCTCCTGGACATCCACAAGAGAGAACAATTAAGGCTCAATCAACTGATTTGTCAGTTTTCTAAACTGTCCCATCACAGTGCTTTCTAAGTCCCCAGACAGAGTGTCATATAGATGCATAGATAGATATAAGGATAGGTAGATTCAGCTGCAATGCATACTATAACCTAATTTAGATGAATTAATCAATAACTTAATCTGTAGCTGATGCAGTGTGGAGAGAGCAAAGTTAATCAGTCACAAAAGTCCAAGTCACATACACCCTGTAGCTGCATGCCTGGAAGTATGAAACTCAGCACTGGACGAGGTGGCAAGTACTGGGCCAGGTGGCAACCATCACTAGTTCAATATCCGGTGTTATCTGGATGCCTGGAGGAGTGTGAGACGAGGGGGAGGCCTCGTGGTCCCAGTCCCCCATCTTTCCGCCCTGAAACAAAGGAGCCATTACCTCCACCATGCAGGTGTAAATTAACAGACTTTGTGACATTAACATAAGCGATATGATTGTCTATAGTCATCCCCACCCGCACCTATACCCTGGTGATGCAATGTGGAAATT